>PVLD010029248.1:0-18308 GCA_004027595.1 Dinomys branickii | reverse complement strand
GGGTTGAGTTTTGAGACTGCGTTTTGTTCCTCTGTTTTCCCATTTTTGGGTATCAGATTCAAAATGTGGAGCTATAAATTCCCCAGGCAGTTCAGCAGGCAAAGGTCTGCTGCAGAGGCTGCTCCAATGATTCCTTCTCTTTGGGAGAATGTCCCTTAAGCTGTCTGCTGAGATTTCCGCTTCTACTCCCTACCCGGAGACCTGGCTGGGGCGTATAAACAGGTCACCGCCCCAGGCGTCTTGCAGACAGGCCACTCAGGTGTTCCTCCCTGGGTGGAGCTCCTTCCTCCCTCACAAATCCCCTAGGGGCGCCTAGCTAGCTCTTCCTACCTGGGAGATCCCACAGTCCTTAAAGCTGCTTTGATGTCACTCACTGGACAGAGCTTCTTCCCGACTCAGGAAAAACCGGTTAGAGTGCCCACTCAACTCACCCTGGGATCCTGCAGGCAGGAATGCCATTCAGATGTATCTCCGTGGATCGAGCTTTTTCCCGACTCAGAAATTCTGTGGGTCGCAGCTGCTCCAGTTCGCGCAGCGCAGGCTGTGGGGGCGGGGCTCTCAGCGGGATCCCGGAACACTGCCCAGATTGGCGCAATCTGTCCCAGTAGCTCGTTCTGTGAGTTTCCTCTGCTCGACTGCCTCCAACAAATCCTGTTTACAGCCGTTTCCGAGCCGATCGGGTTCAGGAGCTGGAGGCTTTCCTCCCGCAGTAATTGCTCTCTCGGCTGTACGCAATTTGAGCCGAGCTGCGGCCGAAGAGCCTCACCCATCTCTCGGGCGCCCAGCTCTCAGGATCCGCCCACTTCTTGCCGCCTGGCTTGTCCAGCCGGCTCTTTAATGCTCATGCCGCGGAGAGCAGCCCGATCAGTTGGAATTTTGCATCCACAGACCGGGCACCCGCGCGCAAAGGATCGGTCTCTGGGAGAGATTCCTCTGCCGCTCACCTGGTCACCATCTTCCCCGGAAGTCCTCCAGAACGCTTTCATCTCCCCAAATTGAGACTCTGTTCTCACGAAACACTGATTTCTTCCTCTCCCAACTGCTAAGAGAGTCACCATTCTCTTTTCTGTCTCTATGAAGTTGCCTATTCTAGGCCCCTTGAAGAAGTGAAACCATAGGGTACAATAGTACCTCATTTCATGCTTTTGTTTGTGAACAATGTGGTTTGCATACAGAAGTGTTTGGCAAAATTTTTTGTTTGCAAATGCTATAATGGGTGATGAATACAGTTGTGGCCATCTTTCCTGCATGAACATGAATGTGGCCATCTTTTTCAGAATCATGGAATGAATTAAGTTTGTGAATCAAAGTACCACTGTATTTGTCCCTATGTCTAGTTTATTTCATGGAGCATAAAACTCTGTGTTTATCTATTTGTTAGAATGTGTCAGAATTGCTTTCCTTTTTAAGGCTGAATAATATTCTATTGCATGGATGGATCACTTATATATCCACTCATCTGTCAGTGGACATTTAGAATGTTTCTATCTTTGGCTGTTATGAATTATTGCTGCTATGATCATTGGTGTAGTTGAATTTCGGCTTACAATTCCTTTTGGCATATACCTAGAAGTGCAATCACTGAACCATCAAAGGGTTATTTTGAAAATTCAATAACCTTGTATTTTAAAAGCTCTTAGGGCAGTTCCTAGCACCTAATAAGGGCTACATATAAGTAGTTCCTAAACGAAAGTAAAAGCTAGGTGTCTCCACTTGACACATCCTTTAAAATCTAGGGTTTCTGTCCATTTAATATTTAGGAAGGTGTATGGCACTGTACCATTTGAGAAGGGAAGCTGTAAAGGTGGCTTTGTGTCCCTCCTAAACCACTTATATGGCAGGGAGTCACTGGTGCTTGTACCAGATCTGGATTACCTCAGTAGGGTTACCTCCCATGGCAGACAGACCACCCCCTCAGCCTCAGCCTAGCAATGTCAGAAGCAGCCAGGCTATGGGGATGGCTCAGGGGTTTGGTGGGTTTGGTTCCCATTGCTTCAGCTGCACCCCTCTGGGCTTTAACTTTGAGCTGGCTTTCAACCCTTCACTGATCTTTGCAGGTCCCATAGCCTTACCTCTGGTGCCAGCCAGGCTGGCAAAACTACATTAGGATTACCCAGTTCTTTTTTTTTTTTTTTTTTTTTTTTTTTGTTCTCAGAGACTGTGTTCTTTGAAAAATTGTTTTTAAATGACACACAGTTATACATATTTTAGGGTACACATTTTGTTTTTGCTTTCTGGAGACAGGGTCTCACTATATAGTGCAGTCAGGCTTTGAACTTGCCATCTCCTTGAGTGTTTGGATTATAGCATGCCACCACATCTGGTTCCAGAGTGATATTTGATTCTGTATATAATGTGTGACAATTTAATCAGGGGTTTTAGCATATCTGTCACCCCATACATTTATCATTTCTGGTAGTGAGAATGTTCAGCATTCTTTTAGAGCTATTTTGAAATAGATAATATTTGTTATCTGTAGCTACCTTAATATGCTGTAGAACACCAGAATTTATTCCTTCAATCTAATTGTAACTTCGTATGCATTGACCAAGCTTTCCATCTTCCCTTCCCTTCCTCAGCCTCTGGAAGCTGCTGTTCTATCCTCTGAGATCCACTTTTTTTACATTTTACATGTGGTGTTTGTCTCGGTGTCTGCCCTGTTTCATTTATCATTGTGTCCTCCAGCGTCATCTATGCTGCTGCAGATGATAGGATTTTTTTTTTTTTTTTACTGGATAACAGATTCCATTTTGTGTATGTCACATTTTCTTATGTTTGCCCATTAATATACACTTAGGTTGATACCGTATCTTGGCTATTGTGAGTACTGCTGCAAAAAATTTTTGATAGTTTATTAAGAAGGGCACATTAACATTCCTGAAACATTTTTAATTAAAGTTTATTTGAAACAATAGCGTGCAGTATTCAAAATAAGCAGCAGGAGAGATTTGCCAAATGCAAGCAGTCTTGTGGAGTTAATGGAAGGACACTTGGATAAAGGTTTTACACTTACTTCCTAGGTTTACATATATTTTAGCTTAGGAATTTCCTTTTATTCTGGTTCCAAAATATTTTCTGGTTTCACGATATAACTATTCTTTGAAAGGTTTTTTTTTTTTTTTTCTTTTTAATGTTCACTTGAAAACAGAGTTGAGGCAGAAAAACATTCACACTTTCCTTATAATCCTTTTTTAAAGAACAGCAGAAAGAGCCAGGTGATGACTTTGATAGTGGAAATGCCAGTACCCAGGGCCCGGAAGGAGGCTTATGGGAGTGCACACACAAGAAAAGAGGCGCCTGTCTCCCCTGTGGAACAAGTGTCTAGTCAACTGAAGAAGCCACATTTTGATGAAAATGTTTTAACAGTGTTGGAAAATGCTTAAAAAAAGAATCTCATGACTTTACAATGAAGTCTATAAAGCTTTGAGAGTAAAGCATTCAATCTCTAGAACCTCTCCAGACGATAAAACCCATTGTCAAATATTGCCTGGTTTCTCTTATATGAGAAACTCAAATTACAAATAAAGAGCAAAATAGAAGATCACAGGAAGTAGGGGGATAGATTTTCTCAAATGAGAAGGAAATCAAGAGATGGAGGGGAGGGGAGGGGAAGCAAATGAAAAAAGAAATTAAGACATATTATATACACATACCAACTCCACACAAGGAATGTAACCATTATGTGAGACAGTGAGTGTGCATCTGGTATTTCCTAGAAGAAGTGGCTTTTGAGATGAATTTTGTACACTGCAGAGAAAGGTATTTTGCCTGCTCTGTAGCTGATATTCTGGTTCTTTTGCACCTTAAGTTTAGTTCTCACACCTCCTTGCCTTTTCCATTAAGGAGAAAACTGGAGAGACTAAATTATGTACTTGAAGTTACAGTACACAAAGATATTTAGCCATAAGTTATGGTGTGGTTTGGTTAGAATTTTTAGATGAGCATCCAGTCCAACTTACCAAGTAGACCAGATGTATAAATAACTAGCTGTGATGGAAATGGCCTCAGTATTTGTATAGACATGACTGATGGGTCTGGCAGCAGGCACTCAAAGGACTAATGGAGCTTCGAGTAGAGGAAAACTACCTACTCTATGGATTCATCTATTTGTGTGGGCATATTTTATATGTACACACACAACTCTATTTGACGGAAGTGATCCACTAGGATGTAAGAGGTGAGGACAAGGACCTGTTTCCAGTCTGAGAGACCAGCAGGGATTTGAGGAACGACTGCACTACCAGGGATACATTGTATCCTCTCTTCACAAAACTGAAAATTCTTATTTTGTCAGGTCTTATTTCTAAAGTTGAAGCTAAAGTCACATAATACACCGTCTTTACCTGCACAGTTCAGTGTTACTTGGCACATTCCCAGTGTAGTACAGTTACCATTTGTATCTAGTCCTGAATGTTTTAACCACCCACAGAGGAGAAGAACCTGTACCAAGTTTTGCTTTTTGCTAGTCTCTGGCAACCACTAGTCTGCTTTTTTACTATATAGATTTGCCTGCCTGGGTATTTCATATAAATGGAATCATACAATACTTTTCATATATAACTTCTTTTCCTTACCATATTGTTTTAGGTTCATCTACTTGTAGTAGGGTAGTATATACGAGAATTTTATTCCTTTTTTTGGCTAATAATCCCCCGAATGGATGTATGTTACATTTTGTCTGTGTTCCTCAGCTGAAAGATGTTTGGATTGTTTCTACTGTATAGATACTATGAATTAGTGCTGCTGTGAACATTTGTGGAAAAGTATTCAGATGCCTGCTTTCAGTTTTGGAGGGTGTATACTCATTTGTGGAATTAGTAGGTCATGTCTTTTTGTTCAGCTGTTTTTTAGTTTATCTCAACAGCTGCGTCATTTCACATTTGCGTCATTACTCAGTATCTGAGGGGTCCAGTTTTTCTGTATCCTTGCTGGTGTTTTTATTTCTATTGTAGGTGTCCTGGAGGATGTAAAATGGTATGTCCTCGTGAATCCTGCATGGTAGGGTTCTGTTTTTAATTAAGCAACATCGATTAAGACACATTTCTGTTGAGACTTACAGTAGACTTCCTGGAAGAAGTGGTTTTTGAGATGAATTTTGTACACTGCAGAAAAAGGTAGTTTGCCTGCTCTGTAGCCAGTATTCTGACCCTTTTGCACCTTAAGTTTAGTTCTCATGCCTCCTTGCCTTTTCCATTAAGGAGAAAGCTGGAGAGACTAAATTATGTACTCGAAGTTACACAGGGGATAAGTAGCAGTGCTGGGGTTCAGTTTAAGTCTGCATGTTTGACTCCAAAGCTTTTGAACTTTCCCTGGGGAGTTTGGACTTTGGAAATAGAAAAAAGAAGCTAAAAGTGATGCTTCTTTCAAATATTTTAGTTGAAGGTGAAGACTACAGACTTAGTGGAAAAGGACTGTTGGTGGTGGTTGTGTGGGTACTGGGGTCTGTGGGTAGCTGCTGACAGATCCAGAGCCATGGCCTCTGTTGCTGGGGGCCTCTCTGTGCCAGAGGCTGGAGCACTGAAGAGGAGAATGGCTAGTGGTTCAGGGGCTGCAGGGTCTTTTCCTGTCTGGATGATCTTGAAGAGGATGCTTTGTATTTGTGCTGAATGGTGAGCGCAGGTGAGGAAGCAGACAGGGAAAGCCCCGGCTGCAGTGCGTTGTGAGGAGTACCTTCCCTTAGGTTTTCAGTAAATGTTTGCTGGACTGAATTGAAGGCAAGTTCTTGAAAAAATAAACATCAGACTGAATCTTGTTTTAAATGCACGGAAACTTGATATTTAAAAACGTCCTCTAGTGAATCTTGTCACAACAGCCCTTCAATGTATCTTTTAGATAAATCTGATTTTCACATTTAGTTTGTTTAGAGTAGTGTACACCAGCGTGCAAATATTACCTGAAAAGGTCATTGATACTATAACCAAATTATCTTACTAGAGAGATCAGTTCATGTATTCTAATAATGTTTATGCAACTGCCTTAGAAATCAGACACTGAGAATGAAGAAATAAGGCTTGGAGACTACAATCTAGGAGAGGAGCAGGTGTACAAACCGTGAAGCAAGCATCCTGTAGGTACGATGGGGTACACAGTAGGGGCTTGTGCTGGGGCTGACAATGCTGGGGCAGCTCAGAGAAAGGCTCCATGGGGGTACTGGAAAGAAAAGGAGAATGAAAAACTTCTCAGGACAGAAAAATCTCACAGAGGAGGAATCCAGACTAGGCCTGGAGGAATTGGCAAAGGAGGAGCGGAGAAAACATTTCAGGTATGGGGAGTGGTGCTTGCAGAGGTCCAGTGAAGAGAACACACAACCAAGTGGGCTGTTAGTTGCTGGGTTTACTGACCTCTGGGCTTGGGGGCGGGGTGGGGAGTGGAGAGAAGAGATCCTTAGCAACCCAGCAGAGGAAACTGGCGGAGAAGCTGGAATATTTATAGCCTTTTAAACAGAATGTGGGGTAGTGTTCACCGCCTACCAGCTGACCAGGAATTAGAAGTGCTTGTTGCTACTCTTCTAAAGGTAGGCCAGAATCTGAGGGTAAGTTTCTCCAGAGCAGAGGCAGCCCTACCCCCTGGCACAAGCACTTCCAGTCTCTAGCCACGCAGGGATTACCTCCTTTTCAAGTATGAAAACAATGAGGCCCTGATATGATATGAGCTGTGTAAGGTCAGCTGACTGGATTGTGCCCAGGAATGCTGCCAGATTCCTGCCTGGGACTCATCCTGCCCTGTTAACCTAGGCACAAAAGGGGGAAGAACAGCAGCAGTGTTCCTTAGGGATGGCCTGTTGTGATCTCATGCGGGGTTCTGTGCCTTCCAGCAAAATAGACCCACACAGCTTGCCCTGCCACCAGGGTTTCCCTTTTCTGCCTGTGTGAGTCAGGGAGGGGCTTAAGAACAGGTGCTGGAAGCCTGTGGCTCTGTGAGGCCGGGCTTGAGCAGGCTCGGCCTCCAGACTCCACGCCAGACTCTTCCCCCTTATACTCAGGCTGAGTGCTTCTTTGAGGAGAAGGCTCACCCTGAGGGTTGAGAAGCTGACCATTTTCAGATGTTCTGCTCAGACCCCAAAAAGAACTTGAAGTGAAAAGTACTGCTCTGGGTCTTAATTCTTTCTTTTTATGTTGTAACATTGAGGAAAATTGCTTAAATATTTAAGAGGTTTTGCACGTGTACATTCTGCTTGTAGAGTACACAGTGGTGTTGTTTGTTTTATACCTTATTTAATGACCTATATGCTAGAAGCTGTATATTTTAAAGAATAAGTGTTTGGCAAACCTAACATTCAATGTTGGAGCTATGAGAAGCCTGCCTCACTCCTCTCCCCAGTCACAGGCCACTCTGAGGGGAGGGGCTGGTTGATTATCTCATTTAAAATACTTGTACTACCACAAGGTATCCAAAACAAATGATGTATTATTTTCTTTATTGGCAAAATCTCCCTTAGCTAATCTTGTTTATTTATTTATTAGAAGTACTGGGAATTGAACTAACACATGCTAGGCAAGCATTCTGCCACTGAGCTCCATGTCCCCAGCCCTTTTTAAAAAATTTTCTTTTGAGATAAGGTCTCACTATGGTGCCGAGCCTGGCCTTGAACTTACAATCCTCCTAGCTCATTGAGTAGCATCTTGAGTAGCTGCCATTTATAGGCAGGTGCCACTGCACTCAGCTTACTATTTTAAAGTTTCTATGGAGTCTAGGAGATGCACTGGAATGAGCAGCAAGAGTGTAGGCAGGGATTGCAACGCTGGCTGATAGTGACAGGTTTTCCCTTTTAGGACATCCTTCCATAGGGGAGGAAAAGGAGCCTGTTAGAAATATTCCGCTGGAGATGAAGTGAAAGAATCCTTGCTTCTTCCTGGCTCTGGGATTCTGGATAACCCACTGGGTCTCTGACTCCTCCTCTTCAGAGATTGCGCTTTCCAGTTGAGTTTTTCTGTGTCCCTGTCATGCAAACTGGATGGATCACTGAAGAGAGAACTTCCCAGCCCGTAAGATTACCCTGTCTGCAGAGACAGCAGTCTCAAAATCTACACACAAGAAGTTGAGGGAGATGGAATGCAGCTGTTGGTGTAATGAGCATGGAGAGAAAATAGAATTTGTTGAGGATTAAAAAATTAAGCTGAAATATGCAGTGCCTGCAGGGTCATTGCTACTCAGCTGTCTATGAAAAACTGTTAAAAATACACTGCCTAAGGAGCTACAGTGTTGCTGGGCAGAGCCCCACCTGTGCTGTAGGACAGTGCCACTCAGTGTGGGTACCTGGCAGTAGGACCAGCAGTACCTGAAATCTAGATTTCCAGGCTGTCCTGAGGCCCGCAGAATTTAGGAAGTGTGGAGGAGCTGAGGAGTCCATTTCAGCAAACCTTCCAAGGGGGTTCTTACACACGGTAAAGTTCGACAACACTGCCCCGGAAGTCCAGAACTTGAGATCTCAGGCATCATTTGCATTTTGTAGAGAAAAAAAAAAAAAAGAAACCAAGGCCAGAGAGAGTAACTGGCTTCCCAGGAGTGCTGGCAGTTGGTGTGGGCTTTCTCAGCAGCTAGTGTCCTTTCCAGCTGTAGCTCAGGCTAGTAGTAGTCCTCCTGTGGTTCTTGACTAGCAAGAAACAGCAACACCCAAGAGCTTGTTAGAAATGCAGATTCATGAGTCCAGCCCAGCCCTAGGATGTAATTCTGTGTAGGTCTTACCCAGTACTGTTTTGGCAAGCCCTCCTACAGGTTTGCAAACTCGGGCATGTGCTGATATCCCACCCTGGGTTCCTACCTCTTGGGGCTCTTCACCAGAAAGACTCTTATTTTCAGTGATCCTTTGGTACAACTTTTTAAAAATTAAGATTTATGTTGAGCATATACCTTGGCATAGATTTGTTTTCTTTTTAGCAGCAGCCACGGACCCTGTTGGTTCTAGCATGACTGATTATCCCAGGTTGACAGGGCTTGGGCCTTTGAGGACTGAACCAGGAGTGTCCTAAGCAACTGGAACAGTTGGTTATGCCAGCTGGTCTCAGGGTTTAAAAGTTAAACAAAATAAAACAAAACAAAAAAAAAAAAACAGCAGAAAACCTGCAAAACTTGTATCCTATGAGTTGCAGTGGTTTGGCAAGCATTTTCTTGATTGCATTGAGCGGAGGAGGCTGAGGCGATAATGAAAAGGCCATTTTCATTAGGCCTGCAGTAATGTGGAGCTGTCATGCACTTGAACCCATTATCCTTTCTTTCACTTCCATGTGAAACCTGGCAGTGCAGGAGCAGTTTCTGGAGGAGGTGGGGTGGTCTAGTATTTAGCTTTGCTGCTTTTGTGCAGTAAGTGCTTACTGTACAGTCCTGGATGGAGAGGCTCCCAGACCAGGCCTGAGGTGCCCTGCGGTGGCAGCAGTAGTGGTATTATATAAGCCAGAGACCAATTGTGCAGGCTCAGACCTGAGGCAGGGAGGGGTCCAAGAGAGGAAGGACTGTATTTAGTAACAAAATCATTTCCATTAGGAGCTAAAGCTTGGACGTTGTTTCAGCTTTTGCTTTTCTTTCTCTCCTGCTCTGCTGGGTGGTGCAGTGCCTGTCAGCAGAGAAGAATGCTCCTGGTAATTCACTCACTCTGTTTTCAGGGCTTTTTAGAACATTGAAAGAACAAATAAGTAATGCTAATTCTCCTATTTTCTAGATTATAGATTGTGGTTCTAGAATGAAAGCAAACCAGACTCCCAAGGAGAAAGGGGGTGGTAGCATGTAGAATTATACAATCGAAACTTTTAGAATTTCATATCTGATGTCCTGTGGCGCTGTTTCTCATGATGAGCTTACAGATCATGGGGGCATGTTCCTGACCCATTAATAGGGCGGAAAGTGCAACTCAGCCTTGAGGAGACTGACTTTACAAATGTGTATGACGTTGGATCTTTCTGGAAGGCCCTGGAAGTCCAGAGAGCTTAGGATTCATCGGCTTATCATTTTTAAGTGATCTTGAGACCTCTTCTCTAGGGAACATTTGTAGAAACTTACTTCTATCTTCTGCCCTTTTGTAAGACCTTGGTCACGCTCATGCTCACTTATGTTCTATTTATTTCCCCACCACTGGGACCAAAAAACATAATCATGTCTTGGCAAAAAAACTAAGAAAGGACATTTTTGAAATAAGCTACCAATTACACAGAAATATTCAGAGATTATTAGAGCATAGGACTCATATGTCTCGTAATAAATTAGCAACTGACAGTAAGTACTTAGTGGTATATAATAGATGCCATGACAGTATGTTGCTGTCAAAAATGTTGGGTATATATGCTTGTGTGTGGAACATGTTCATAGCTAAAAGGCGTCATAGACTTGACTCTTCATGTTAGTGACTCTGGCCTGTTTTTTGTACCTCAGTGATTCTCAGACATTAGTATATATCAGAGTTGCTCAGAGGGCTTAATAAATACGTTTCTGAGTCCCATCATGGACCTGTGATCCAGTGGGTCTGTGGTGGGGCCTGAAAATGTGCATTGCTGACAGTTTCTCAAGTGATTGCTGCTGCTGCTGGTCTGGGGACCACGTTTTGGGAACTGTTGCCCTACCTAGAATAATATTAAGCCTCTTGGGGTCAGAGACTGTCTTCTTCACCTTTGTTTTCCACTTACCATGTTAACTGAGTGCTTGACACACTGAAGACCTTAAATGAAATAGGCTGCTGTTGGAGCTTTTTGTTTGTGTTTTGTTTTTTTGAGACAGGGTCTTGCTCTATAATTCAGGCCAGCCTTGAACTCACTGTGTAATACAGGCTGACCTTGAACTCATGCAATCCTCTTTTCTCAGCTTCCCGAATGCTTGTTTTTGAAGTTAAATCTGAAACTGTCTTGCTTCTGAAGTGAATGATTCCAGTTTGGATCAACAGAATCAATCCTATGTCCTTTATTGGTAAAACTGCTTTTTAAGCTCTGGTCTGGGCTTCCTTTTGCATTGGGAAACAAGCATCCTGCTTCCCATATATTCATTTGGTAACAATGCAGTTGTAAAGTTCTAAGACTGTAGAGCACCTAGGCACTTACTGTTGACTGCAGAATGAATGATAAAGGCCATTTTGTGCTTTGAGTGCTCGATCCCTATTATAGACAGAAAGTGGCTTGGGGACAGATTTCCCCTCATGGTACAGATAAAGCTAGGCAGAAAACAGTAGCCATGTCTTCCATGGAGTGGCACCAATTACTCCATGTCCTGTATCCAAGGACTTTGGTCTCAGGATCACAGAGAAGATTATTATTGAGGTTTTATGGTAGACTTTAAATTTTTCTTAAATTTGTTTAGCAATCCATTTTCTCACAGGAAAACATTGGTCCACTTGTTAGGAAAGTCAACACAGTTCAATATCTGAATCCATGCTAAGGGACTTGAAGAGGCCCACAGTAGTAAACTCTCAGTTCTGTGAGGACAGGTAAAGGTTTTTTTTTTCCTGTCACCATCTTCTTAGTGCCAGGCATAGGGCCTCGACATGGTAGGCACTCAGGACATACTTGATAAAGAAAGAACAGCAGTTGTCTGAAAAGAGGAGGTCACATAACTGCTGACTTAAGAGTAACTGATGATGAGAGAGTAAAGTAATTGAGTCTAGCCTAAGATGCAATTCCACAGACACTTTCTGAAGATTAGCCAGGGCCAGCCATGTATGATGAGGTAGGTGGGAGAGGAAATAAATGTGTTGCATGCAAGGAGCTGAGATATGCCCACAGGGCTGGCAGAGAGCGTCCTGGGGCTGTAGGTCAGGCCGTTGCCCAGTTGAGGGCCAGTATCTGTGGGAAAGCTCTTGGCACCTGCAGGACAGGTCTGAGGAAGAGGACAAAGGTACAGATTGGAGACAGGTATAATGGTGGGCAGGTGCACTCCCAAATGAAGTGTCTGAGCAGCTGGCACATACTATGAGAACCCGAAGGGACCCTGATCGGTAACATGTTCAAAAGGGGAAAGTGAGGCTCAGAGCAGCAAAGTGACTGTTCAAGATCAAACAACATGTTTGCATTAGGGCCTGGAATAAAACCTAGATCCTTAGACTTTGTTTTTTAATTTTACTACATGTATGGGTTTCCAAATGTTCTTTGAAGTGACTAGGAGCCTCCTGTATATGAAAGGTGGCAACAGGTACCTGTATTTGCCTTCTCACTCAGCTTTGGTCTGAGAGGGCTTTGAACAAGGTTTTACCTAGCACAGCATCTGTGATGGGCTTTCCCAAGGGGACAGCTACCCAGCCATGTGCTCAGTTGTTGAGCTAATGCCAGCATTGCTGGTCTCCTCTGTACTCCTACCCTTCCATTACTGTTGGTTTCTGTCTTATTCTTGTGCTGGTCCTTTAAACCTTTGCCAAGTTCCCTCCAGGCTCAGTGTGAGTTGAGACTTCTGAGGAAGGTAGCTGGCACTTGAACATGCTTGCCCAGCTCAGACAGATGTCTGAATTGGAGAAGGTTTGTGTAACTGTATTATATAAACCTGACACTGCTTGAGGCCCAACTTACCCCTTAATTAGAAACCAACTGCCTTTGGAGGCCTGACTTTAGGCCCTTTGAGGTTTGTTGGGTATCTTTCCCATTATGAGCCTGAAGGAGTTAATGCAGGTTTGGAAGGTGCCTGAGAAGCTTGACTATTGGACATTGCTGTGGTGTTCCACCATATGATTTTTCTAGTGATTCATTTTTATTGTAATTTATTAAAACATCAGTATGATGGGTTGGAAAGTTAATAAATGATATTTTACCATAGTTTATGAAGGCCTAAGTTATCTAAAGTGCTTCTCTGTATTTAGTAATAATAGTAATTAAGTCATGATGACGCTGTGAAGGTGATACTCCAGTATACTAGTACCTCTGTTTTACCGATCAGGAATCCAGGCCTCAGGGCCACAATGTACCAGATTCAAACAGGCAAGAAACAAATGACAAGGCGGGGGTCAGCTTCACCTTACACTAGACTTCATGGTCAGAGAGGTCTCTGCCCCTAATTTTCTTCTGTCTCCTCTTCTCCTCCTGCTTCTCTGGTTTATGCTCATGGAAAACATGCTGCAATCAGGAGATGATTGTTTGGTCTAAATAATAGTAACTGCCATTCACTTTTCTTGAGTACAGTTGTTCACACTGTGACACTTCTGCCAAGCACAGAGGTTTTGGGAAAAATAGTCACCTATGGAAATGCATTCCGCAGTTGCCTGTTTAGACATAGCAGTTGCACACTTTTCCCTTCCTTTGTTTTGATGCCTAGATTATTTCCTGTCAGTATGTAGGACAGCAAGCCTGACCTGGCGAAGAATTTTGGAGAATAGGGAAAAGGCCTTGTATGAGACCATTAGCTGAAATATTGGGCCCCTATTGAGAAGTAGATTTCTATTCTCTCTTTCTTGGGCCAGCTGTGACTTGACTGTGCATAAATTCAGTGTCATAACAATCAAATATTTTAAAGAGGAAAACCAAACCCTACCTTTAAAAAAAAAAAAAACAACTTTTTTTTCTGTCTTATTCTTGTGCTGGTCTTTAGGACCAACGCCTGTGCCTCAGTTTACTCACCTATTAAATAGCTGATAATACCACACGCCCATTGCCATTCTTTAATGCCCATGGCGCTGACATTAAACCCGATAAAGTAGTAACCTAGCATGCTGCTGCTTTAAACGTAAGTGACCAAGGATGGAGAAACCAAGCTCAGATGGCAGATAGATTTTTAATGCTATAAATAGGGTTGTGAGATGGAAGTTTAATCTTTTGAAATCCGATCCCATTTGTTCAGTCTTGGACAGAACTTGGGAAATCAATAAAATGAGGTAGTTGTATGCTCTTTTTTCCAATTGGTGTAGTAGCTCTTTAGGCTTTGGACAAAAGCTAAACTTCCTAGCTCTTTTAGCTAAGATAGCATTTGAGATGCTTCGGAGATAAGAACAGCTGCCTGAATTTAAGGGTAACAATCAAAGCTAGAAAGGGGAGTAAGAAGGGCCCTTAGGAAGCTCTCTCTGATGGAATCTGCCCAATACAAGACCCCTGTACTGATTTCCATTTTTAAGGTCCTCCTGTACCATTCTTTGGGTAGTTGATGCTTTTTTGGATGCTCTTTAATCTCCAGGAATGAATAGCAATGCACTGTCTGAGCCAGATAATTACAAGGCTACACTTGATATTCAGACATAAAGGAAGTAGCAGCTCTCTGACTTGAATAATTAAACCAAATCAAAGCAGCGTTTCTTGACCCAATAGATGAGTTTTTCCCCCTCTGGTGTCTAGCTGTTCCTCATTCTTAACACAAATGTAAAATGTAGTTATGCGCCTCCACATCACGGTGAGGCCTGCAGTAAAGTTGGTAGAAATCATCACAACAGCACCATGGAAGACAGCTCTGAGTCCTTTAAGGCAAGGTGAGGCACATGGTTTTATGCCATATCCCCCTTTGAGATTGTTTTAGAGCAGGATTGTTTTGTCAGTTTTATCACTGTTCTATAGCCAGTGCTGCCCACCAAGGTATGGAACAGATACTCTCTAAGAGAATGGGCGCGAAGCTTCAGAAAATGCCTCCTCCCACTCAGGTAGTGTGTGTGTGGCCGGGGAGGGGCAGGTAGCCTGAGGTTGTTGAAACTGATGTTGAGAAACAGCTATTAATTCCTGGTAATGAGAAAATGCTATAATTGTGCATTATTCATAAGCCATCACTGAGCATCCATGTAACTGTCATTAAATAGTTTTAAACTTTAATGTGGGTGATAGGCTTGAGTGTTTGTGATTTGGTGATTGTGTTTTGTTAATAAATGTCTTATTGTAATAAATGGGACAGTTTGTTTTAACATTGTAGTGAAAGTAGAAAGACATGTTGGTTATTATGCTGCTGGAAATTGGTTCGTTTTCATAAATGTCATAATAGGGGTATTATTGTTCTCATTAATCATGGATCAAACAGTTATGGAGCTCCTACTGTGTGCCAGCTTAGAAATGCTTGGTTTAGCAGAAAGTTGATTGATACAGTGGAGGTACATGTATGTATGTTGATTGGTAGGGACAAGCATGATGGTGCTGATATCAAAAGAAGGGCCTGCATTGGCCTGGGCAGATAGGGCAGGGTTTTTCACAGACCATAGTCCATATCAAATGCCATACCCACTGATTGCTCGAGGAAGACACTGCCAGTGGTATTTAGCTGGTGAAGGCACCATGGAGTTTGAGCCTGGGACCCTGGAGCCACCTTGACATAGTTCCCTTTGAGCCTAGTTTAGTGGGTGGAGATGGATGGGTGGCTCAGCAGGGGCCTTGCCTTTACCTCTTAGTGTTGATGCTTTGCTTACTATGATGGGTCATTATTTTTGTTGCTGTGTCCAGAGGACTCCATACTGACCCTTATAATGTTTTTTCTCAAAGTGAGGCTCTTAAACTTGAACATCTGTGATAAAGTTGCTTCAGGTATTTATCCCAGACCTCTCTGGAGTAGAATTTCACCTCTTTTATTATGCTTTCTCTTTCTAAGTACTTATGGAGTTTGCTTTTTCAATTGTATTCCTTCTCTTTTGCATTGTCACTACCTTGGAGAGGCCTTTATGACCAGTCTTATCTGAATAACATTGTTGCTGCTTCCCGCTGAGGTAGTTTCCAAGCCCCTCACAAAACTTTACTTTTCTCCATGCCAGGTGGCTTTGTGTTTGATTTTTATCTGCTGTCTCTACTAGAATGTGAGCTCCCTGAGTGTAGTTGGCCTTACCTCTGTACTCCAATGCCTAGAGTCTGCCTGGTACATAGTAGTTGCTGCATAAATGTGTCCCATAACGTCTCCAGGTGACACTTATGTATTCCCAAGTTGCTTTATAGGTCAAAGGGGTGACTTAATAAGAATCAGAGTCCTTCATTGGGTTAAAGAAATGAAGGGAAAAGCTAAGACTTGCTTTCCAGTTCTGCGTTTCAGTTAATAAACTTAGTTTTACTTTAATGAGATTCCTTTCCCAGCATAAACTGTAGAGAACTTAAGGACCTAAATAACTTACTGGCAGTAATTGTAAAGCATTCTGCAAACATATAGAAATGGAAGTAACAATAGTGGCCTTTATAGATCTTAGTTATGACTGACCCCTTGAAGAAGATAGGATTTTTAACAGGTACCTCATTTTTGAGTTTTGTCTTATTTAAATTAATCCACAGAATATGTATTTTTTTATTTTAAAGAGAATATTAAAAGAAAAAAAGAACAATAGCAGCATGCCAACATCACAAACAAACAACAAAACGAGAACATTAAAAATGATCAGAATATATATTTAAATGAAAGTTGCAATCTGTCTAGTTTGGTCCAGATCTTGCAAAAGACCCAGAAGGGTAATTTTTTTTTCCTGCCTACTAATTTAAATGATAATCTTGAAGTTGGATACATCTCGGTTTCGATCTATGACTAATGGTAATTTACCACTCAGAGTAGGGACTTTATAACTAGAACTATCTTCTGTAAGATAATTGTAACTTTTTATTTGACTTATCTAGCAAGAAGTGTTGCATATTATAAATGATGGTAGTGAAATTTCCTTCAATGCTGGCCTCTTTGACCTGGTTGTTAAACTGAGGCCTGAAGAACTACTGCTTTGGTTGTAGGACTCCACATTTTTGTACTTAGTAAGACATTCTATAATATGAATCTGTAGGTGTTGTGCCCCCCCCTTTAGTCTGTTACTAAATTTATACTATTGTTTTTTTTTATACCTTTTTTTAAAAATTTTATTTTAAAGACAAAAGAATGGAGACATATGAACCAGAAAAGCCATAAACAATACAGAAAATACAAAGTTATACAGAATATAGTAGGGAATTAGCACTGGATGTTGTATTACATAGTTATCTTCACATCAGTTAACACAAAACATTAAAGGAAATACCAAATTATAGAGAAGATAGTAGGGAATTTGCACTAGATGCTGTATAATATAAAGTTATCTTCACTTCTGTTAATACAAAAACGATTGAGGAAATACAGAATTATAGACAACATAGAAGGGAATTAGCTCTGGATGCTGTCCTACATAATGTTACCTTCACATGTTACTCAGTTACACAGATGATGGCCCATTTCATCATTCAATTTTCTCCTCCCTCATCTCCATTGCCCTACCACTCAATCAGTCATCTTCCCTGTGATAATAACTGTATTCCTGGGTTTATCTATACCTCTGGACTCTCACCATGGGAAGAGATATAGCTGCCTCAGACTATACTACAACATACATGGGTGTATACAAACTGCCATGGTTGGAGGTGGGAAAGCACATATGCTCACAGCGGACCGCCCAGCTCCACCCTGTTGTCGTGCTATGGGTGGGGGCGGGTCCAGTCCATGAGGTGCCCTGAGCAGGGCCCTCAGCAGAGCAGCCACGGGGCCCACAGTGGCGCAGCCGCGGGGCCCACTGCGGATCATCCGCAGGGCCCACTGCGGATCATCCGCGGGGCCCACTGCGGAGCAGCCGCGGGGCCCACAGCGGAGCAGCCGTGGGGCACGTGCCCTCATTGGGGCGCCCTCTGTGACCCCTTTGGCTCTGTTCCATTGCCTTGACGCCAGAGCCCTTTCTTCTCCTCCCACCTCCTCCTGTTCTCCAGCATTACTGTTCCCCACCCCTTGCAGCTGGGCAGTGGGTCTCCGAAGCTGAAGCTGCGGATTCCAAACCGAGGGCATGGGTCAAGGGTGTGCTTGGAGTGGCGACCTCCTCCCTCTCCATCTCCTCTCCCTCCAACTGCGCCATGGCAGATCTCCGATCCCCTCCTCCAGAGGAGGTTTTGCTTAGTCTTTCCGAGGGTTTCAGTTCCCATTTCAGATCCTTCTCGAGTTCAGGATATCCACCTCTTTCCTTTCTGTCCTTCACATGTTGCTATATTCCTATGTTTGAGTGGCATTCCTCCGGGAGGTTCTCTCTCTGCTGCCTACCTGGTCGCCGTGGGTTCATACAAGGTTCATATATGCAAGCAGTATGGAGACACTCTTGTTGCTTGTATTAGTAGTTTGGGGAGAGTCCTGAAGCCTGTGGACTCGTCCCATTGCTGTCAGGAACAGGCGGTGACTGCACAGGCTGCCGAGGCTCAAGGCGCTCACAGAAGGCATTCAGGGTGGGAGCTGAAGCCCAGTAACTCAGTTTATGCTTCCGGCTTGATGTTGGAGTGAGAAGGGCGTGGTGTCGTGTGAGCCACCTCCATCTGCAGCTCTCTCTTGCTGTTGTGCTCCAGTTCCCGTTTGTTCCTTGGCTGGATCCCTGGGAGTTGCTGTGGCTCTGGTGTGGGTGCCGATGCACCCCACCGCTCCCCACTGGCAGCCGCCCACAGAGTGGAGAGGCAGGAGGCCACAGCCTCGAGGCA
>PVLD010029247.1:0-18308 GCA_004027595.1 Dinomys branickii | reverse complement strand
GGAGAGGGAGGGATGGAGAGGAGAAGAGTGGGAGAGGGGGAGGGAAGGAGGGGGAGGGAAGGGGGGGGAGAGAGAGAGAGGGAGAGAGAGAGAGGGAGAACACCTTTCCAGATTACACTGCCCAGGCCCACCCCTTGCAATGGTCACTACCTCCTTGCAGTGCACTCAGTGCTGAGCTGGGCAGTGGGCTTGTGGAGAGTAGCAGTCCCACAATCCAGGCACCTCCTAAAGCACTATTTCTGTGCACAAGAGACTTTTGGAAGACATTTTAATCTACAGCAGCTTTTATGTCCCTGACTACCTTAGATGAAAACATAAATCAGGCTTTCGTTGAGTAACAGGTTAGAGTCTGAGTTTGTTTGTCCTCTGCCCCTCTGTGATGATCCCTAAGTTTTATTTTCTCACGTAGTTTATTCTGAGAGATGTTACAGGAAGAGTATCCTGCATTTAATGATGCTGATTTTTGAGGTTAATAAGATGAATAAGGTTTTTTGAGACAGTGCATAGGGCAGAATGCATACCATACTTTTACTGTATAGCAGGTCCTGAATTGGTGCCCAGGAGTACATGTGCCTTTTGTCTCCATGGAGGTCTCTAATTCTGTCTCATTTACGAATATCTCTCATATGAACTGATATTTTCTGTTCTTTAAATGTCTGTTTTTAGGTGTGAATAAGTTTCTTTTCATTCCCCTCCTACACTAGGAAGCATCATTTCTTTACTGGCAGTCTTGTGTGACAAGGGTGCTGATTATGTTTTTCTTGTAACATGTAGGTTGTAGCTTGATAGGTCTGAGACTGAATTTTAGTAATACTGCTTCCTGACTTATGATTTTGGGATTTCAATTTTTCACATATATAAAATGGGCATAGGAGCTTCTAAGATGAAGTGCTCAGCTTGGGGCTTGTGGTGGATTGACAACTGGTGGTCAACTTATAACCCCCAGCTGAACTGAGTAAGTGTGGTGCTAGGTAAGGCAGGCCCACCTGGAGACTGCTGCCAGCCGCGTAAGAGACAGAATTGAAGAAGAAGTGAGGCTGTGGGGAACTGAGAAAGGCTGTTGGAGCTGGTGGAAGCTGCAGGGAGCTGTTGGTTGTTTTGGAGGAGCTCGTCATGCTGGCTTTCCCGATGAACTCGGCTGTTTTCATCCTCCGAGGAGCTCGGACCTTGTTGCTAAGAATGGCTTTGGTTCATTTTGGGGAAACTCTGGTCCTCACACTGATCATCTCTTCCTGGCTCTGGAGAAGATGGTGCACTGCTGGTCTCCAGGAGAAGCTTGTCGCACTGGCTTTCCTGGCAGGAACTCTGCTTTCCTAAGCGCCGGAGGAGCTCGGGACCTCACTCTTGCTGAGGATGGCTGTGGTGCACTTCAGGGGAGTTCTCGCTCTTACTTTGAGCGTTGCTTCCTGGCTCCAGTGCAGATCTCTTAGCTGCCTAGCACAGATCCTTCATCCCACTGGCACAGACTTACTTGATTCCACCACCGACTTTGGGCCTTCCCAGCACAGATCCATGAAACAGGCCTGCATGAGACATTGTCATGGCTCTAGGCCTCCAGTTGGACTTGTGGGAGGCACTGTTATGAGCTGTAGGTCTTCAGCGGGACGCATGTAGGACATTATTGTGGGATCCAGGCCCTCAGCTGGATTCTTAGATCTCTTGTGTGTGGACAGATTTCCTGCACTCTCTTGTATATAATTGGGTGACTATTGTAAGTAATCATAAAATATGTGTCCTGTATTATATTGTTCCCTTATAAAATAAAAGCCCCGAAACCATAACAAGGCTTTCCTCTTTGTAATTGGTCGTGCCATTTCTCTCATTCTGTCAGTTTCAGAAAAGAATGTGACATCCTTTCCAGCAAATATAATTAGATAATTTGAAAAGTCTTCCTTATATTTGCTTTAAGACGTTTTCTCCAGCAAGAATAACATGGTAAAGAAGACCATGCTTGATATTGCAGATTATGTCTTATAAAAGAAAATGTCACCTTAAAGGAGGTCTTCAAAATTATAGAGGTATGGACAAAATGGGATTTATGCATCCCACAGCATAATTTTGGGACAGAACATCAGAATTCTTTCCTGATGTTTTCCAGGCTGGGAGGAAGAAGGAGCCTTTTAAATATAGGCTGAAGACAATGGGTGAGTCCACTTTTTGGTCCTCAGGGAGAGTTGAGAAATATCTCCACTGTGTTAAGGAAATCCCTGGCTTTTCTCCAGTTGCCTTAAAGGAGACACTGCTATGGTTTTCTGTGGTGTTCTGTTTCCTGGATGGTTTGGATAAGTTTAAAACAGATTCTTTTAGTTTTCAAATTTCTTTCATTATATGTTTGTAGCACAATTTTTTTAAAGTAAAAAAGTCTAACATTGACCATAGTGAAATACAAAGAATAAAATGTTTACAACAGAAACATCTTAATGTTCCTGTAGTGTATAATTTACACATCTTATAATTCACCCATTTAAAATAATTCACTAATTTTGTAGTATATTCAGAGTTGAATAATGATCACCACGATAAATTTTAGAGCATTTTCATCAGCTTAAAAGAAATTCCATCTTCTTTAGCCACCAGTTCTTAAGCCTCTTCCTATTCCACCTTAAGATTTACCAATTCTGGATATTTCAGATAGCTGAAATAACATCACATCTGGCCTTTTGTGACTGGTTCTTTCACCTGGCACAAGTTGTCTCTGCGTGTCAGTGATACAGGGTGGAGAGGCTCTCTGTCCCCAGCCCCGTCAGTCCAGTCTCTCTCTCCCAAGTTCTCCTTTCGAGTTTTCTGGCATCTTCCTTTAATTAATTATCTTTTAGATTTAGTCTCAGTTAATTTTCTCACTGCTGAAACAAAATACTCAACACCCAAGGTTAAAGTAGGAAAGATTTATTTGGAGTTTTTTTTCTTTTTTTTTTTTTCTTATTTGGAGTTTTATTATGTTCTCCAAATGAAGTTTTATGAAGTTTTATTTCATAATCATCTGGCTCCAAGGCAGGGTGGCATGGCAGAGAGACATCACAGAGAAGCAACGGTTCATGGCTGGCAGAAGGCAGCAAGGCTTCAAACAGCAGGTAGCAAACCAGGATCCTCTTTCTGATCTTTATATTCTATCCACCCAGGGTGGGGCGGCTCTAATCCTAGTGTCACATCATAAATGATTTAATCCCAGCATCACACACCTGAGATCCAGCCACCTCCCAAGAGCCCCACCTCTGACCTCATGAAGCTTTGGGGTCACATCCAGATCCAAGCCATGGCACTCAAGGTGAAAATGTGACAATGATGTTCTGAGTCTGGCTCAGCATGATGACCTTGAGTTGTATCTGTTTACTTGAAAATGGCATGATTTCATTCTTCTTTATGCCTGGATAATATTCTTTTGTATTTATATTTAAAAAATCCATTCGCCTGTTGGTGGGCAGCTAGGTTGTTTCCAGAGTTCAACTATTGTGAATTGTGTCACCATACACACAGGATATATGTATTACTATAGTATGTTGTATTAATTGTTCGGGGAATATACCAAGGAGATACATAGCTAGATCAGTTGGTCTATTTTAGGGTTCTGAGGCACCTTTATGCTGATTTCCATGCTGGTTATACTACTTTACATTGTTAACAGCAGTGTAGCAGGGCTCCTTCCCCTTTGCATTCTCACCAGCGTACATCTTTTTTTTGTTTTTGTTTTTTGTTTTTTTGAGGCAGGGTATTGCTATTCAGTTCAGGCTGGCCTTGAACTCACAGAGATGCTCCTGCCTCAGCTCCCCACATGCTGGGATTACAGGGATGCACCACCATACTAAGCTATTCATTGTTTTTTTTTATTCTTAATGATAGCTATTCTGAGTGTGGTAACATGGAATTTCAAAGTGCTTTTAATTTGCAATTACCTAATGGCTAAAGATGTTGAACATTTTTTCTTGTACTGTACTTATTGGCCATTTGTACTTCTTCTTTTGAAAATGTTTTGTAAGGGGCGGCGACTTTATGCACAACATTTTAAGGTAGACAAGCCTCGAAATGTGTCTTGAGAAACATCCTGGAGGGGTTGTAAAGAGTTAACTTTGCAGTCCTGACTTTGTGCTGGAATTCTTTTCCTTGCCTGAGTTGTTAAAGTATATATCATTGTGGTCAGAGCCTAACTTGGTCACATGGTGCAAGGTAAACAACTGTGGCCAGGCCTAAACATTCCAATCTATTACCATGGAAACCAAAAATGTATATAAGGCGAGAACAAAGGCAGTTAAGTGCCACAGTCTCTGATCGGGAATGGGGGGCAATGGCTGGTCCAATTGATTCTAAATTAAAATGAATTAAAACTCCATTTGTTCTGAATGAGTTCTTTGATCTCCTGCAGAGTTTGACCTGATTTTTGATTTTTGCCATAACAGTTTATTTAGTTCATTTGCCCATTTTGATTGAGTTATGTATTTTAGTTTTTTTTGAGTTCTTTATATATTGTAGACATTAATCCTTTAACAGAAGAATGTCTAGCAAAAGCTTTTTTTTCCACTCTATAACATCTCTTTATTGTTTTTCTTGCTGTGAAAAACCTTTTTTAATTTGGTGAATTCTTATTTGTTAATTTTTGATATTATTTTATATGCTATTGGAATTTTATTCAAAAAGTCATCACCTGTATCTATGACTTCAAGTGTTTCCCCTCTGTTTTCATCTAGGAGTTTCAAAGTTTCTGTTCTTTAAAACTTTTTTCAACTTTAGTTTTTATTAGTACATATTTATCATGCATATTGGTCACATCCATCATAGGGAATTTGTATCTTTTGGTAGCACAGGGGCTGTTTCTGAGGTCTAGCTGTTGTAAACTGCTGCTATAAACATGGGTGTGCATGTATCAGTGTAGCATGGTGTTTTTTTAACTCAGGAAGTTACCTAGAAGAGGAATAGCTGAGTCAAATGGAACCACTATACATAATATATCTTAATTCTTTTTTCCCACTCCCCTCCCCTCCCTCCAATCCTTATTCCTCTTCTCATTTATGAAAACTTTGTTTCCATTTTTCCTTCCATTCTTTCTTTTTCTCTCTCCCCTCCCCCTCCCTTGTTCTTCTTCCCATTGGAACATGTTCTTTCTACTTTCCAATATCTGTCCTCCACTATACTTCTTATTTACTCTTTGGGTTTCTTGCACAGGAGAAACCACGAGTCTTGATTGTGATATGCTTTGCTGTAGATTTTTTTGATCATGGCTAATTGGAGTTCTATATGCCTCACTTACTGTATGTCAAATTCTTTTTTCCTGCCAGGGAAATTTTTTGCCATGACATCTGTGAAGAGGTTTTTTCAATGTCACTTGTTCTATTTTTTGCTTTTTTTATGGACCCCAATCAAGCTTATGTTATTGTTTTTCCCTCATCTAGCAGCTGCTGGGTTGTCTCATGATCCCTTGCTATTTATAAGAAATATTTCTTCTCATGATTGCTAACTGCAATCCTGTCTTCTATGTCTGAGATTCTGTCCTCACATTGGCTCATTTTGCTGTGTATACTTTCAGTGGAATTTTAAATCTCCTGAGTATCTGACTCTGTCTTATGGATTCCATTTCTTTCCTATGCTGTACACTCATAGTTTCTGTCATTTTACTAAGTGTCCCTATTTTTTTTATCTGCATCTGCTCTAGAGTCATTAACACATCTTTCATTATATTCACCATTTCTGTAGTTATCTGAGAAAATCACTTCTGGTTTGATTTTTTTCTGGAGCCTCTTTCATTTGGTTAGTTACTTCTGGGGGTTGCTTCTGATTATTCCACCTCATTGTGCCAGGGTTTGCTTTTAGTGAGCTGGACATCTGGGGCTGCATCTTGTTTAAATGTCTTCTTATTTTGTATGTTTTTTTTGTTGTTTAATTCCTGGGTTGATGCTTGTAAATTGCCTATGGTGAGTAACTTTATTGCTAGCACTTAGAATCTTTAGTAAATGGCTACTTCTCAGAGATGTCTTCCAGGTATAACTGGCTTTTGGGTTTTAAGTCTGTTGTAAGATACTACCTCTTCAATTTAGTGGGGATGAGAAGTTGCTGCCTACTGGGCCCTGCCCTGGTTCTTTGGCAGTGCCTTATAGTATTTTTATGACCATTAGGCAATCTCAGTCTTAGTATACCAGGAAGAACAACATTAGAATAAGTATGTTACACTGGTTAAAGTCATACAATCAGCAATAGTAATAGCATCAAACTCCACCTAGAAGATGAAAAACTGAAGTATTAATTTGCCACCTTTAACTGTATGAACTAGATTTGTAGTTCTATCACAAAATCCAAAAGAAACCAGAAAATTGTGCGCAGTGAATAAGCCCTCAGTCTGGGAATTTTACCCTATGGGGAGAACATTTAAAAGGAATCAGGGGGAAAGTGGAGAAACCAGAGAAGAGGAGGAGATTAGGAGCAAGGCTGGGGCACAGAGGGGCCCAGACTTTGGGGAATGGCTGCTGAAGGCAGGTGGGAAAGAGTGAAAACAGGAACAGAGCAAAACAGCAATAACAAAAAAACTAGAAACCACGTTCACACTCAGGTGGAAACAAGAACAAACAACAAATAAAAACCAAACACACAAAAACGGGAGAGAAAGAAAACGAAAAAGAAAATAATAAAAGAAAATAAAAAATGTTCAGTTCCTGTGTATTTCTGCTGCCACTGCTCAACAGTGTGGGCAGACAGAGTCCATGTCACTGAATCTGTGTTGATCTATGCTGACAAATCCCAGCAAGTCAGCAACAGCTCCACGGCAGGTAGAGGGTGACCCCTGAGCCTACACCCCTATTTCCAGCGCTGTTTAGGCCGGCCTCAGGCTGTGAGGCTGAAACCAAGCCCGCCTCACCTGCTGCAGTCCCCCTGCCTGGTGTAGGCTTGAACTCGGTGGGAGCCACTAGGTGGAGCCAGCAGCTTCTCTGAGTCCCAAACTCAGTTGGCCTCTCTCCAAGATGGTCCCAGCTAATCACACTCTCTTGCAGGAGGTCCAAATGGGGCACCTCACCAGCCACCACAGTCTGCTGCGTCCACCGCAGTCGGCCACATCCGCTGCTCTACTCTACTGGTACAGTTCTCTGTGGGGGCCTCTGGGGTCAGCAGCAGTCACTGTGCATTTGCAGTCCAGTGTCCAGGCTCAGGGAGAAGGCACCACCTGCCTCTTTCTTGGTTGAAGTTTATCTCTTTGCTTTCCCTGTGGACTTCAATTTTCACTACAGGTCTTTCCTGGATCCCAGGGTCCATTTCCCTCCTTCTCTTCCTCGTGTTGCTGTATTCCAGTGTTTGAACATCAAATCTCAAAGAGGCTTTTTCTCTGCTGCTCACCACTCTGCAGTCGTCCTGGAAGTCCGGACAGTTCATCACCGTGCCACTGTATGGAAACATTGTCTTCATTATGTCCTCAGTCTAGTTGACCCATCATGGCACTCATGGGTGGAGTGGCATTGTTGACAAAGGAAAACAAGGCATCTTCAGCTCGGGTTTGAATTTGTTTCAGGTTGAAGTAGAACTGACTAACTGTGAGATTAGAAGGCACTAGATATTTCTTCTTAAGTGTCCTTGGGATCTGGTTCAGGTTTTCCCTCCAGATTTTCTCATTCTTAGAGAGGCACAACTTGAAAGGATGTTCCTCTTTGTTCGTAGTTAAGTTGTAACTCTGTGGGAACTGGGTTGGAGCAGGCCAGTGGTAGGAACCTGGCAAGGAGTACCCTGGAATGGGAACTAAAGCACATTTACAAAAGCATCTTTAAATAGAAGAAACACATAAAACAAAGGTATGTATTGATTCATTTCTGGAAGTGAGGCCAGAGGCTTCTAAGAATCTAACCCTTGATTTCTCCTAGGAGTAATGGTTTAGCACTGGCTCAGTCAGTGTCCTCAGAGACTACAGAACATGAATACCAACAATCACCTGCACACACAGCTGTTTCCCTCAATAGGCCCGAACCGTTGATGAGGATGAGCTGGCGCTAGTTCTTCCCTAAGGACTTGCGGCGGGACCAGACCCCTCTAGTTTGCAAGGGTCGTCCTGTCCCTCTCATTCTCCACTCCTGGGCTAGCACTTGCTTCTCCTGTACCTTGAGCTGCAGTGGAATCGTGGGCGTGTGCTGTGAGGCACAAGGACAACCTAGAGGTGTCAGTGAAATGGTGCGATTCGCCCTTGCCCATCTTAAGAAGACTCAGCCAGCCCTACTCCTTTGCCCTCTTTTGGGTCAGATATGGAGAAAACGGTACTCTGGCCTCAGAATGGTTTGTAGTGGGATCATTTATTTTCTCACTCTCATTCTCCAATGCGTAATTGCAAAAATGAAACAATCTGAGCTTGGTACATTACCAAGGTCTAAGCTGTCCAGCTGTAACCGAGGTTCACTTGACTAAGAGTGATGTAAACACGAAGACCAGTTATGTGTGTGCTGCTGACGTCAGCCCTGGAGTAAAACCTCAGGGCTCCCTGCGGAGTGAAGAGTAAGTCAGCAGTGCCCACAGTCAAGTCGGCGTTGTGCTGGGCTGGAGAGAGGATCCACGTTTAATTAAAACTGTGTTGGATTTTGTTGTTGAACCTTAGCGGTTAGTGAACAATTCAAAGGTGGCGAGGTTCTCCTAAACTTGGCATTTTCCGGTCCGAGTTGAAAAGACATTTTACATGTGCATGAGAGCGTCGTGAAGAGCTCTGTGCTTGCTGCCCTGAGTGTTCCTGTATACAGGGCTCCGGATGTGTTCGTCTTGTGTCCAGGAGGCAGAGGTCAGTCTGCAGCACACCTCTCTTCTCTGGGCTCTAATTCAGCTTTTCTCCTTTCAGAATGAATAGTTTTTTTGCTAATGTTTTTGGCGCAGCAATGATAATTTTTAAATATGCAAATACCAAAGTGTGCCTGAAATTTAACATGGCAGCAGAATGGGCTGCATATCCATATACTAAGAAAAATGGAAATTGTTCAGGGCGGACAAGTCTCCCTTGATTGTATGAGTCTTGCTTTCTCTGGTTTATACCAGTTATAACGCTTCATATAACCACTTACTATTTTAAAGTACATTATTTCAGTATATGTTAATTATTTGTAATATTTTCTTGCCCTCCTCTTATTCTCTGGGAGTATGGCCTAGTCCTAAGAGTTGTTATAAGCCTGTATATGTTTTTCTCTTTCCTTGTCTCTCTCCTGTTCTTTTAAAAATTCCATGTCATGTAAAAAACACCTATAGGACAATTAATTGCTTTTAGAGAAACCCTATCTACTCCTCTAAGTCTAACCCAAGTACGCTAATGACTAAAATGAAATAGCAGTTTGAAATAAAAAGAGACATTAGAACAATAGGGATATCTTGTAAACAGCAGTAATACATAAATGGTGATGATGTTACTTCCCATGACAGAATATGACATCCTCTGCGATAGAATGAGGAATCGAGCAGGGACAGAGACTTGCAGTAAACATTATCTCTCACTGAAAACAGTCACGGTGCCATGCAGGACACACACCGCTAAAAGGCAGACAGTGTGGGATGCTGACGTAGATCAGGGTTATTTATTTCTAAACTGGCTGGAGACTCAGAGACATTTGCAATCCAAAAGCACTAGAGGGAGCCAGACCCCTTCGCAAGGATTTCTTTGCTGTGGTGCTGAAAGCCCAACTCTTGGCCACGTTTACACCAGTTGCAGACTTGTGGGTCTGGTGCTCAGCGTGAGTCCACAGGCTCGATCACTGTGTGCGTAGGAGTTTAACAGTCACAGCTTGGAGAGGGTGAACGGTTCCACAGTATGAAGAACTCAGGAGGTCTATTGTCTACATAAGTCTGTGGACCTTGGTTGGAGCGGGCGGCAAACAAATCAGCTTTGGAAACATGTTTGTGAAACGTGATGAAGAACTAAATATTATATTTTGGAATTATTGTTTATTTTATTAGGTGTGCTCATAGTATCTGGGTAATGTTAAAAATTCTTCATCTACTAAAGACACAAAGTTTTTTTTGCATGAAATTATATGATACCAAAATTTATTATAAAATATTCCACAGTAAAGAATGTGTGTGTGTGTGTGTGTGTGTGTGTGTTTGTGGGTGTGTGTGTGTGGGGGTGTGTGCATGTGCGCATGCGTGTGTGTGGAGGCGTGGGGGCAGCAAAGGAGACAAGACTGACAATATCTTCATAATTACTGGAACAGCAGCTCATCATTCTATTTGTTCAGCTTTTGTGTCTAAATCTTTTCATTAAAAGTAAAGACTACAGATACTACATTCCTACAGAATATATTTATAGTTAAGTGTGTTGTCATTTAGAGCAGATGTGTATTTTTTCTTAGGTTACAGACTGAGTTGTGTAAGAAAATATTATTTTCCCCATAATTGAATTTAAGTTTAATTTCTAGTTTGAGCTTCCGTTCTCTTAGATGTCAGAAACTGAACATCACCTGACTCAGTTTTCTCACACTACATTGCTGGAAACCTGAGTCAGGGTGATCGGGACGATCCCGCCGCTCCCGCCACAGCTGCCGTGGGAGAGCAGCAAGAGGCGGTGGTGTGCTGGGGGCTGGCCCTCAGCTGTGGAGTTTGCAGACATCTAGTAAGACAAACTTGACCTTCTCGTGGGTTCACTTGTCCTTGCAGGTGACACCCACGTTTTCTGATGATGAAACCCAAGGCCTCTCCATCCGAGTCCGCCGGTGCCTCCAGACCTCTCTTGAAACAGGGGAAACATCCGGACATTTCGCTCTGGTGTTCTCGGCTCTGACTGCCTAGCCATTTCTGTCCCGCCCCTGTGACAGCAGCGATGTGAATCTTTGAGAGATGCGCACCCAAACGGCGAGGCCAAACCACTTACCTACCGCAAAGTGCCGGCTCTACAGCTACACCTGAGTACTGAGGTTTTAGTTTAGAAAAAACAACTCATACATTAGCAGTTTTTGTCTTAACAGAGAAAGAAGTATCACGTGTGACATAGGTTCGCTACCACTCTCCTGTGCCAGGTCTTTCACGGACGGCCCCAGGGAGCTTCAGAGGGGCATTTCCAGCTCTGTAGACTCTAGATGGGAACAGGTGCTTTCTGCTTTCAAATCTCCTAATAAATCTGGTTGCTGTGGGTCTGTCCTCAGGGGCAGGGACACCTTCTTAAGGAAATATTGCAGTGTCTAACTGTTCTTCTTGAAGCTTGCTGTATAATTTTTTGGTAATGATTACTAAGGCATAAACATGCCAAAGTGACTCAGAGCCCTGGATGCAGAGAAAGGTCATGGAGTCACAGGAATTACAAAGAAAATTTTCTTTAGTTAATATAGGAATTAAACCTTGTCCTGTTGAATAATTTTAATTAAAATGTAATATTTCCTTTTCGTGTAGAAATAAGGTAAGGACACAGTGGTAAGCGGTGGTTAAGGACGTTGGTGCTGAGCCTAGAGAGGTCAGTGTTCTAATTCTGCCTCTGTGTCTTTAGTTTGGGTCATACACAGATTTATTAAAAAATTTTAAACCTCAATATTCTTATTTCTAAAGCAGAGGCAATAATGTCTACCATGCAGTGTTTGGGGGAAAGGTTAAGCAAAAGTATGAATATAAAGTGCACAAAGGAAATTTGGTGCTTTGTATAAAACCCACACATGACAGCCTTTTTCTTACTTAGATTAATACATAAGCAGAAAAAGCCCATTGCACAATTTTTGCATCTGGTTATTGAGTACCGCTCCCAAGATTTCCTAAGTTACTAGCTCAGGTCGTAAAGGACCACATGGGAGTCTGAGTGCAGCCCCAGGAATCAAAGCCACCACAGCTCAGAAAAACTCTCTCTCTGGTGTCTGCCCTGAGGTGCATGGGGCCTCATTTCCCTTGGTGGTTTCAGAAATCACTGCTTAGCTTTCATCCCCAGTGTGGCCCGTCCTTCATGAACTGTCAGTGGAAAGGAAGCAGACGAAAGGAGGAATTCCGAGGGCATCGTACCACCATGCCTTGCGAGACAGAGGGAAAAGGAAGCCGAACAGTTTACAGTGGACAGGCTTCCAGATGTTTATTCCTGGGCTTTATGTTCAGAGTAAAGGGAAAATCCAAACAAATGCCACATCCTTCTTCTGTGTTGTCAGAAAAAGCCACATTCCTCGGTCCCCCTCCTGCTGCTGGATGGCTTTGCATTCTGGCTGGGAGAGGCGGACAGATTGCTGCTGCTTCTCTGGGGCCCCTTGACGGGAATTCCATGCCGAGCTGGCTTTTGATTCCTCTTGCTTGTGAGCCTTACAGCCCTCTGCCTGGGCAGAGATGCCGGCTTTGCAGTTAGCCCCTTCCCAATGCAGTACCGTGTTGGCAAGGGGCAAAGCACCAGAAGCTGGCTCAGAGTGAGAAGTTTCAGTCTCGGAGATATGCATACTCTACCCAGATGCAGTCTATTAATTAACCCTAGGCACCCGGAGTGCTACATTAGGGTTTAATGGTTTAGTACTTAAAGTAGGTCCTGTGGAAGAAAAGGAACTCTTATTCAGAAGCCACTCGCTCTCACACGACTACTGAATGCAAGCCTCGTGCATCAGCGTATTTTTCTGAGGTGTGGAAATGCACCCGTGACCCGAGGGAGGCAGCAATCCCGAACAGAGGAAGAAGGCTGCACCACACTGCACACCTCTTCAGTCTCTGGCCAGCTCCAGGCCAGTTGCCATCAGAGTCATGTGTGTCGGGCCACGGCTGTGCACCCTCTGTATGCTCACCTTGCTGATCACCGGGCAAGGGCTACCTACGACGAGCCAGCTTCCCAAAGCCCAGGCAGGCTCTGAAAGACGCAGTAATGGGCAGTTGTCTGTGGACCGCTCTTCAAGATTAAGTTCTTTGAAGGAGCCTCTGGACTGTGCCTCTTTCTCTTTGTCACACATATTGGGTTATGGTGAACAGGAAACAGATTATGAAGCAGAGGCTTGGCTTACATTTCCTGCCGTCTTTGAGTGGTGAGTTAGATGCTTCTTCTGGACCAGCACCCAGGTGTGGGACAGTACTGATAACATTATCATAGTCTTGGGGCACCTAATTAAGTTAGGGAACAGCTGGATTCTAGGGACCAATAACTATCCCGAAAGTTACCTGCCATGCTTGTTGCTGGCTCCTGAGCTGTAAAAAGTCTAACATATTCAAGGCCCAGTCACGCCCATCTGCCTCTGTGCTGATACGCACCATTGTTGTCATTAATCAGTTCAGTGCTTTTATTTACTGAACATTTTTCTGTTCCAAGCACTGTGACGAGCTATTTTACAGGTAAGGGCTCATGCAGTCATTTTAATATTCGATATGTTCAGAGAGTCGCTGTGGGATAAGCAGAGGGAGTATCGATTTGCTGTTGCGTGTGCAGTGATTCTTCTTGAGACATCGTTGCAACTCCACAGTAGTAAACATCCTTTGAGCAGCGCTGACTTTGACCCAGAGCCTGATGTGTAACCACGGTTTATTACGTCACAGAACGAGGGGCAGTGAGGCCAGTGGCTTTTTCTGTTCTAGATAATAAACCTCTTGCCATTTGAATAACAGGTCCCATCATCACACCAGTACGTTCCAGGGTTCTACTGAGGCTGCTGCATGTTCTCACTCGCTGGAAGTTGAGCTTTGGGCCTCCTGCTTGGCAGGGTTAGGGACAAATCGAGAAGAGATTTGGTGTGCTACTTGTACCATTAAAGCCTGACGGCAAGTTAAAAGTGAGAAGGTGGACCACCAGTCTGGAGGCTGTAACCAAAACAAGCTTCCGGTTTTCCCTGAAGCTGTGGATGGGGCGGGGAGCGGGGAGAGAAAGAGAAGGATTGCTCACTGTGAACGTAAGTCCCATTGTCCAATATGTCAGATATAAAGGTATTTGCAAATGTTGCAAACGTGCTCACATTTTATGTGTGATATGAGTCAATATCTTTCTGAAGTTTTGGGATCAGCTGTGAACATCTGTTTCATTTTTTTTAGTTTTGTGAAACCAAAATTTTGACTTCTTGTAGACGATGGTAGAGTGGCTAGAGAGACAAATTAAATCCTCTTATTTTGTAATTTTGGATTCAAGTTTTTAGGTCACATATTTCAAGTTTCTTGCATGATTACAGACTTTACACATAATTTCTTCTCAGTAGTACTCTTTTTTAAATCTCTAAAATCCCTTACAACTTCTTGAAGCACGTTCACATAAACAAGATTTCATATTCTAAGTGTATATGAACTCTTCAGTGGTTCTAATCAGGATTTTGAATTTACTGGTAGGAAAGAAACTTAGACAGCAGTTAGAAAAAGAATTACGTGGCTCAATCTTTAAAGCAGTCCTTGAGAGAGAAGGTAGGCACAAATATCTGCATATGTCCTACAGGACAAGTCTGTCAGAACTGCGTGAATAGATCCTCTGCACGACCTAGCGAAAAAGCTCCATTGTGATGAGCTTTTCTCTTCTTTTCTTTCTTTCTTTCTTTTTTTTTTTTTTTGTCTTTTTGAGACTATGAAGTTCAGACTGGACTTGAGCTCACTTTGTAGTCCAGGCCTCCCGAGTGCTGGGATTACAGGGGTGCCCATCACACCTGGCGTGATGAGCTTTTCTAAATCCTGGCTCTCCCCACACCTGCCCTGTATTACTTTACTACTTCGGCTGTAACAAATTTCTATCAGTGTAGTGGCTTAAGACAACACAGATATATTAATTATAGTTCTGGAGGTCACAAGTCCAAATGTGTCTTACAGGACTGAAATCCATCTGTCACCTTACAGATTCTCTAGGGGAGAGCACGGTCCTCGCTGTGTCCAGCTCTGAGCTGCTGGAATTCCTTGGCCCATGGTTCCGCATCATCCGACCCTTGCTTCCTTTCTCTTACCTCATTCTCGGACTGTGAGCCTTTGCTTTCCTCCTGTGAGAACTCCTGTGATTACACTGGACCTACCTGGATAAACCAGGATAATCCTCCCAGTTCAAGACCCCTAATAAACCACATCTGCAAAGCTCTTTTTGCTACGTGTGGCGGTATGTGTGTAGCTTCCAGGAGCTGGAAAATTGTTTTAGTTCACTTTGCACTGTTACGGTAGAGATGTCACACCCTCCATAAATTGTAATGAAATGACCGTTATCCTCACAGTTCACAGCGAGCAGTGTCACATTTCTTCTGCAGGTTGAATCGCCCATGGTGTGGTGTTGAACAGATGGTGACAGCAAGTAAAATGTGCTCACTGCCTGGTGTGCAGTTCTCTTTTGGTATGTCCTCCTTCTTTGGAGACTTACACTTAGAATTCAAGAAAATGGAGTATCTGTTATATCTATTAAAGAAGTAATAGGAGGTTCTTTGTGTCTATATTCCATAATTTATTTGAAACTATGTTCTCCATTTTCTTTTTGAGACAGGGTCTTACTATACAGTCCAGGGTGGCTTTGAACTCACTTTGTAGGCTAGGCTGGCCCTGAACTCACAGAGATCCTCCTGCCTCAGCCTTCTGATTACAGGCGTGTGCCACTATGCTCAGCTCCACTTGTATTTTGAGCTCTGTGATATGTAATGTTTATATTCAGACTTTCTCATAAGAGTTGACTGGCCTTCTATTTACCAAACAAACCTGAGATTTAAAAAAAATTTTTTTGGTACTGGGAATCAAACTCAGGACCTTGAGGTACCTTGTGCCTGCCAGGTGCTTGTGCCACTGAACTATATTCCTAGCCCAACCTGAGAATTTTTCTTTGTTTCAGTATTAGGGATTGAACTCAGGACCTTGCGCTTGCCAGGCAGGTGCTTTTTCTACTGAGCTATATCCCCAGCCCAGGATTTTTGAACAGCTGTTTTAGCTTTTGTTTTGTTTTGTACCAGGAATCGAACTCAGGACCTTGTACTTGTCAGGCAGGTGCTTGTGCCACTGAGCTATACTCTTGGCCCCAACTTTTCTTTTTTTGGGAATCTTGCATGATACCACTACGCCAACGGCGCTGTTTTATTTTTTCGGGTACTGGGAATTGAACTCAGGATCTTGTGCTTGCCAGACAGGTGCTGAGCCACTGAGCTACATCCCCAGCCCAAGCCAACAGCACCCAGTATTCCAAGGCAGTACCCCATCCAAGTACTAACCAGGCCGGACCCTGCTTAGCTTCCAAGATCATGCAAGAGAGGGCATGCTCAGGGTGGTATGGCTGTAGGCAATTTGTTTTTTTCTTTTTTGTTACGTCTTTTTTTTTTGAGACAGGGTCTCTCTAGGCAGTTCAGGCTGGCCTTGAGCTCACTTTGTAACCCAGGCTGGTCTCAAACTCACAATGATCCTCCTGCCTCAGCCTCCTGGGTGGTGGGATTACAGGTGTGTGCCATGCCTGGCAATAATAAATCTTTTCTCTGTAGTAGTTTTTTGTTGTTGTTTGTTTGTTTTTTGTACCGGGAATTGAATTTAGGAGCTTGCACTTGCCAGGCAGGCCTATGCCGCTGAGCTATATTCCTGGCAGTGTATATTCTTGAGCAATTTCTTTTTTTTTGTACCGGGAATCGAGCTCAGGACGTTGTGCTTGCCAGGCAGGCACTGTGCCACTGAGCTGTATCCTCAGCCCTGTCTTAGCTTAAGTCAGTTTTTGCAATAATGAGCCTAAGAGAAAAGTATTATTATTATTATTCCTGTATATATTACACTCAGACAAATACACTCAGGCAAATAATGTAAGTGACAGAACAGTGTGTGAGAAAGGGTTTGAACTCAGGCGATAGGACTTTCAGGTATTTGCTCCTTATCTTTGCACTGAGCAGTGGAGTTGTGCTTGTGTTCACCTTGGCTAACTGGTGAAAGCTTTCCATGAAAGGATATAATCTACTACATAGAGGAGGGAACAAAATGTCGAAAGACTTGAAACTTCTGAAGAAACAGTGACTTCTCTTTTGGACTAGCAGCATTTAAAGTCAAGCACATCTTTTGCACATTCACTAGGCTTATTTTCTTTCCTGCTCTTGTTATGGAAGAGAAAAGAAGTGGGAAGTAATGTATTGATTTCCTCCAAGGCAAACTTTTTAGTGAACTTTTTCCTGAAGGGGATTCTGCTGTCCAAATCTCCCAAGATGAAGGGTCAGTGTTGATGGCAACATCACAACAGTAGAAGGGCTGCTGGCTTATGAGCACTTACATTGTAACTGATTCCTGAATACACACATGTGTATAGATGTTTCATACAGCTATTTTGATTTATTTCAACCAATATTTTTTCTACCTGAAATCTTAAATTATGAAACTGTTTCACGTATTGTTTTAGACAGAAATATCCAAGACTTCAGAGAATATAAATATTGTCCTGCATGAAATGCCAGTGTATTTTTTATACTTTTGTATTAATTATGACATATTAAATGATAATTTTAACCAAAACCATTTGCACTGGAGTATCATTTTCTGTAAAATGCATGAAACACCTCACACAGTGAAATGAAGAATCTGGCTCTGAGAGGCGACCACTGAAGTCCGGTTTGTGCTTTGTGAGCGAAGTACGATGCAGCTGCCTGGACCACTATAGATTACAGAAGGTCAGTGCAATAGGAAACTTCATTTCAGAGAAAAGTGCTGCAATGCAAAATGCTTGTCTTTAAATTTCCTTACTAGCTGGTGAACTCATCTAGACTAAGGGGCATCTTTAATCACCATCAAATGAATAAGTAAATAAATCAGCCCCTGCTGTGAGTCATCTCGAGGTACAGACATAGAGATGCTCACAGGACAAGCAGCCAGGTGCAAACCAAGGTCTATGTTATTTATTCACTTTAACTTTATGACTATTAATTTTTGGCTCTTGTTTGAAACTAGTTTTTCCTCTAATTCTAATATAGGAGATGTCTTTTCAGACCATTATTTAAGTTATTATTTAATTTATTTATTTAAAAAATTAAAAAAACCTGACAAACAACAATGAAGACAAATCAAAACAACACAAAAACAACAAAAATGATACATGACTTCAAGAAAAAATGATAGAAATATACAATGGTTGCTAAATTACATACCGTTATCTTCAACGAAGATGCTGAGTTCATTACACACAAGAATGTAAGATTGGGGGGGAGATGAGGTAGGGCGGACCAGGCAGCCGGGGCGAGACGTGGGAAAGCCCCAGACGCTGGGAGCCAGGGACGATCCCCGCGGGGAAGAAGCTGGGCTCGGTTCAGGCGCAGTGGGAGCGCGGCCGCCTCGGTCCCTCCCGCCTCCCGGGCCGGTGCAGCCCCCCGGTGACTCCCGACAGAGGTCGGCTTGCTAGCGGCGGAGACGCCCGGCAATCCCACGTTTCGTGCGTGTCGGGCGAGCCGCGCGGAGGGCCACAGACGCCGCCGGAAGCGGAGAGAAAGATTTGCGGGGTCCTAGCGCCCTGAGAGCACGGACGCCTCGATCCCTCCCGCCTCCCG
>PVLD010029246.1:0-18309 GCA_004027595.1 Dinomys branickii | reverse complement strand
AAAGGATGTGTGGGGATGGGTGCCGGGCTTGGGACACTGAGGGACAGGACTCCCTGAGAGGGCTGGCAGGGTCCAGTGTACTGGGACTCAGTCTCTCTTCTCAACTTCCTGGATCCCACTGTGTACTTTGTCCATTCTGTGGACAATGAAGCTGAGGAGACCAGCTGGTGCCCTGGGCTAAGGGTTACATGCAACAATGTGTGTTTTCCTTGATGGTCTCCAGGCCCCAGAACTGGGACAGCATCCTGGGGTTCATGTTTCTCTCCCTTGTGCAAAGGGACAGCCATTACCTTCCTGGTGACCCAGCTGGTGACCTCATCCGGCCCAGCCTCAGCCTGCTGATGTGTCAGTCATGGTTCCCAGGAACAGCTCTGGGAGAGTCCAGAGTAACAGGGCAGCAACACCCATAGCTTGGCTGACAGCCACATGTAGCAGGTTCCTGTGCCCTGTTGACAGCAGAGTACAGCATACTCTGAGACCCTCTACACACGTCCCCCTGAATCTTGCAGCATCCAAGATAGGTACTGGCTAGGCTACTACTGCCGCCTCTGGTCATAGAGCCCAAGGCCCCGCCACCTTGTCTGTGTTGTGCTAACTTGTCTGGGTCATGGAGGTCAGGGGTCAGCACAAAGAGGACAGCCCATCCCTAATAAGGCGGTCAGGCGATACCTTGACTCCTGATCTCCTGAACACCAGCCAGCCTGGAAGTTCTACTTATTGTCTTTGTTGTGGCTAAGGCAACCTAAACATACTACAGAAGGTTGCTAGGTCTGTAAACAGAGAGGCGGCCTCAAGACGCCTCATCTCCTTCCTAGGAACCTGTGGATCCATTACCTCCCACCCAAGGGAGTCAGCCAAGGATCTGGACCTGGCCAGATCATCTTGGTTATCTGAGTGGCTCTAAGTATCATTCCAAGTCTTTACAAGAGGGAGGTAGGAGGCTCAGAAAGGCATAGATGGTGAGGTAAGGAGAGGAGAGAGAGCGCCACAGCAGGCTGACCTCTCAAAGAGTGAAGGAGCAGAACAGATGTTTCCCAGAGCCTCGGGGCACAACTCTTCTGTCCCCTTGCCTCCAGATACAAGACCCTCATGTAAATAGTAGGTACACCTGTGTTTAAGCCCTTGCACCTGTGATCATACCTCACTGCAGCCTGAGGAGACTAAGTAATTAAGCTTCCACTCTGCTAAGTGGACCCAGAGGAATGGATCCAGGTCTGAGATTCTGTACTGGAGAACAAAACTTCATGTTCCTTATGGCAGGCACACAGATAGGGTATGGGGCAGAAGACATAGCAATTGGAACCCTGAATCCAGAGAGGTCACTGCTGAAGATGTGATGAAAGGTGCTCCTGATGCCACTCCAACTGCGCCCATAACCTTGCTTACAGAGGCCTGTCCCCTTGTCCCCTGTGAGCTCCCTGAGCCATCAAACCCAGCAAGCAGGCCTGCTGTCCCTTCGCCCAGACACTTAGTTTAGGTGTAATAGACAACATATAGTTTGATCTGTGGTGGGGAGGCTAATCTGTTCTATTATCTCTACCTTTTAATTGGAGAATTTAATTAATTTACATTTAAAGTGATTACTCATAATGAGAGATTTATTAGTTCATTTTGATTTTACTACTTATAGGCTTTTTTGTTCTTCATTTCCTGCATTGCCTTTTTGCCTCTGTATTTGACTTTTTTCAGTGATACTCATTTCTTTTTGAATACTATGTATTCTATTGTTTTTCTTGAGTACCATGGGGATTACATTTACAATCGTGGAGTTTAACACACTAAAGAAAATGTATACCAGCTCAACTGCAATAACATATAAAAACTGCACCTTTAGAGCTTGCCCTCACCTCTTTCAGTTACTGATGTCAAAAAATCACATCTCCATATATTGTGTCCTCAAAAACATACATTAATCATTGATTGTTTAATAATTCATTACTCTCTTACATCACATAGCAAACAAAATTGGGAGTTACAGATCATTGTTACAATAATAATATTTCATAATTACCCATGTATACAGCTTTACTAAGATTTTCACTTCTTCATACAGCTTTGAGCTCTCATCCAGTACCTTTGTATTATAACTTGTGGGGCTTCCTGAGCATCCTTGCAGGGGGGTCTAGGGTTGCAAACGCTCACTGCTTTTTTAGGGCATCTGAGACAATCGTTATTTCTCTCATACTTTTGAAGGACAGTTTGGATACAGGATTACTCTTGGTTGTTGATTTTTTTCCTCTATAACACTTTTACTTCACACAGAACACTACTGTCTTAGTTACTTTTTCTTGTTGCTGAGACAAAACACCCAACATCCAAATTGAAGGAAGGAAAGGTTTATTTAGCTCATAGTTTTTGGAGGTTTCAGTCCATGCTCAACTGGCTATGAGGCAGAGTGGCACATGGCAGAGGGCTGCAGTTCATGGTGGCAGTACACTGCAAAGCAAGAAGCGCAAGAAGGGAGGAACAGCAGGAGGAATGGCAGCCAGCAGCTTCTTTCCCTTACATATACAAAACTATCCACCCTAGGGCAGGTATAGCTCTCACATCCATAATCCCAGCAAACTATCTGCCCTAGGGTGGGTATAGCTCTCACACCCATAATCCCAGCACTGGATCATGGATCAGTCATAAACTCTAAAAGCCACCCCATAACCGCATGAGGATTTGAGGGGACATGCAGACACAAACCATAACAACTACCCTCTGGCATCCAAAGGTTCCGGTGAGAATCCTGCTGATAATCTTGTGGAGGACTCCTTGTGCGTAATCAGTCACTGATCTCCTGCTGCTTTCAAATTCTTTGTGTTTTTCTTTCAAAAGTTTGATTGTAATATGTTGGTGTGGGTCTCTTTGAGTCCACGTTAGAACTCATTGAGCTTCTTGGATGTTTACAGCCATTGTTTATAAAAATTTGGGGACTTTGGGTCATTATTCTTTAAATGGTTCCCTCCACCTCCACCCCTCAGCTGTCTTCTTGGATTCCATTTGCCACTGAGAGAGAGAAAGAGAGAGAGAGAGCAAAGCAGACCATGTTAGGACGTGTCACCTTAGGTGATTTCATGGTTTCTCCTGAGGTGGAAGAGGGTACTGAAGGAATGCCAGCAAAAAAGATGGGCAAGATAGAAAACTGTACAATATGCCATAGCCAAAATTATTTTAAGCTAAATCTTGAGGACAGTATGATATCTAATGCATACAGCCTATGAAAGTACTGTGGAATAAGCCCAGCAAGGATGAATGCATTTTCAAATAGTGTTCTAAAGGGTATGTCTGTAAATAAATATTCAGAGCACAGGCTTTATTTCACTCAAACTGCCATCATGCGTAATATGGAGCATTTTGTAAAAATCAAGCGTTCTTAGCAAGGCATTCAATGCCACTTCTTGCCATCACACTGAACCTGTTAAAAAGGGTAGAGTGAGTTCAGAATGCAAGCCCCATGCCTTCATGGGTGATGGAGTCACTGTGTTCTGGACCGGAGCACTTCTGCAGGAGAGACACATTTCCTCCTGAAGGCAGAGTGTTTCATGTCTCTTTAGCATATATTTACTTTTAAAGCTGCACTTATACATCTACCAGTGTTTAGAGAAGCCTAGCTTGGGTTGATTTTCCTATAATAAAATATTATTATTTGTGAAAAACATAAAATAAAATCTCTGTCTAGCATGTCTGCCTTCTGCTTCTTCCCGGAAGAGATTTCTGCTGGCCTCTTTGTTTCCTTTGAATCAGCCAACTTTACCTGTTTCTTTGTGAGCCTTGTCACTTTTTTGTTAAAAAACTTCACATTTGAATCTGACCCTGTAGTAACTTTAGAAAGCATTCCAATTGCCCAAGGCTTATTTACTTCATTATTTTTACTGTTGTAAATGGTCCTTGTGCCTAGGATGAGCCTGAGGTATAAACATAAGGGCTTTTGGGTCTTCTCTGAGCCTTTGCCTTTCCCTAGGTGCACATGGTGACTTTCTAAATTACTCTTGTTTGTGTTTGCTTTAAATGTCCTAGACTTTAAGTGACTGGCTGCAAAAGAGAAAGAAAATCGAAAGAGGGGAAGACAGGAAAAACTAATCCTCCCCCTTTAATCCCCTAAAACTTACTTTGACTGAGGGTGTGGTCATGCCACAATCAGAGGCAGGGTGCAAAAGTGGTTGCCCCCGAGTCTGCAACTCAAAGATGGAAAGTCGCAAACATCAAGCAAAACACAGATCTCTAGTTTTAGACCACAGGGTCCTTATTGCCCACCCTGGCTCTTGGGAGCTATAGGCGAGCCTCTCCAGGAACACGTGTGCAGTTCTCTGCTCCAGAGCTGGGAGACAGGGGATGGTAAGCTGGGAGGCACAAAATCAGTACCCTAAGCCTTGCCCTGGGAGGCGCAAGCCTTTAGTGGACATGAATTCCCAAATAATTATAACACACAGATTTTGCCAGTGTAGTCAGTGTTTATGAGAGCAGGTCCCCTGAGAACAGGTTTCAAAGTGCACTGAGAGGAATTTAAGTGTGTGGAAAGGAAAGGGGAAGAAACTCCACGTAAGGGAAACCATTCGGCGTGAGGCAGCCATGAGTATGAGCGGAAGAGCAGAGCTGTCGCTGTGGGCTTTACACGCGGCGGCTCCTTTACTTCTCGTAACCACCCACAAAGGGGCGGCTCTCAGTCTTCGCCCCTGGTGTGATGGTGCTGATGATGGCCTGGGGGGGGACGGGATGGTGGCGATGAGGGGCGCGACGGGGATGGTGGCCCTGGTGCGGCGGTGAGTGTGGAGGCAGCAGTGGTCACACAGCAGTAGCTCTGGTGCAGAGTGCTTCAGCTCCCCTCATGAGTCAACACCAAATGGCGGTTCAGATTCACCCCCAGGACCCCAACCTCTTGGATTTGAGCCCCAGTTCTGAGACTCATTCTCAGCAGGACCAGGGCCACATTAGTCACCTCACAGGGTACACATACTAATTGGTCCAGTGGGGACCAGAAGACCTAAGGTGACTATGAGGATTCAGTGAGGTAAGTACCACAGTGAGCTTTGCCTGGGAAAGGTGAGAATCCCTGAGAGACGCATGGGTATCCCACACTCCCGTCCCTCCTGACTCTGTGCAGTGTCCCCAGATCTCCACTTATTTCTGGCTGTATTCCAGCTCTGGTGACCTTACCATGACCCACCCCTTTGCCACTTAAATACACTTTTCCTGTGCCAGTGTGGGGGACATTATTTCCAGCAACCACATCCCAGCTTCCTTTTCTGTGGCTTTTCCTAGGGAGACCACTGGAGTTCACCACCTGTTCTCTGGCTGTATCCCACACACACATGCTGTTGATGAGATAGGTCCCGCCCACAATGCTCACCTTTGCATCCCTCTTTCCAAAGGCTACAGAGGAACCCCATCACGTCCACAGACCTGGCCACCTGGCTGCTGTCCAGGCCCCAAGACCGTCCTTATCCAGACCTTCTCCTTGCATGATATGAAAACATGCAAGCTTAAACCACCTCAGCATCCTTGTGCCACCTTTGATTCCTCAGTGCTCTCTTTCCATATCTAACTGGTCTCCAAAGTTCTCCCCACACAGAGTCACACATCTGCACTCTGCTCCTGCTGTATGAGCCCTGGAGAGAGTCTTGCCCTGTTCAGGTAATTCTACCTGCTTTTGCTTCTCTGCAGCCACCCATTTCTGCATTGCAGACACAAACTCTAAACCACACTCACTCACAGCCATCACGGTGTCCCACTTCCTGTGGGGTGAAGTCAAACCCCAGTCACACTGTGTGCATTGAGGGTCACATTTCTTCATTCAGTGACCAGAAGAGGGAAACCTGAGTCCACAGTGCCTGGTTCTGACCAGCTCTACACTTACTTGCTGTGAGATGTTGAGTTAGTTATTTAGCATCTCAGAGCCTCAACTTCCTTATCTATAATCTGGGCCTCAGAATAGCATCTGCTTCCTAAGGTTTGAGGATAATTGGCGAGTTTGATACACACATGTCCTTTGAGGCATACTTGGCACCAGGTCTCCCAAGACAGGTGCAATTTCACCATCCTGGCACTTTTACCTCCTGTTATCTTTCTGCCACAGCATAACTCAGGGTGTCGCAGGCCCTACCCTCACTGTCCCCTGGGTGGGGTGGAAGGGTCTTCCCAGACCTCCTGCTCACAGGCTTCTGTGGCAGGTGTCTGTCCCTGACCTGGACCACAGGTCATGCACTGGCTGCCTGAGTTCTGGGCCCAGCACAGCTTCCCACTATGGCAGGTAATTCAGCAGGCTGCACTGAAGGATGTCAGAGAGGGCGAAAGAGTGGCAGTTTGTTCAGCAGTGATAACAGCACGCATTGTGGTCCCCTGAGTCACCCCAATGTTCCAGTGACTCACAGCTCTGCTTGGCCCCACAGTGGAGCATTGAAGTCAGCAGTGCTGGGGCCCTGAGTGCCCCTCCCCTCACATGCACACACCCAGAGGACTCTAGCCTTTGGTGACGCCATAGGCAACTGGGAACACCTGCGCCTGCTGGGGAAAAGGCAGGAGTGGGACCGGCCACACGGCAGGTGGGAGCAGCACTGGGGGGACGGGTCTGTGGGTCCAGAGGAGCGGGAAGTGTCAGAGTGCTGTGCTCAAACCCCAATGGTTCTGGTCTAAAACATCCCCTGAATGTCTTGTTGTTCCGAAGGGGGTTGGTTCTTGGGGGCACCAGAGCTGACTTGCTCTGAGGAGATGGAGAGCATTTCCAGCCCCTAGTGGGAAGTTCAGAGGGCACTGAGGAGACCCTGAAGCTGGAACAACACAGACCCAGGTTGCCCAAGGCCAACACGGAGGGAACCGGACAGTATCTGGGATAGGAGACAGACCAGCAGGCTGGGAGCCCTGTGTGTCCCAGTGGGGGTGGCACAGAGTCCTGGCACTGTGGGAGGAGGCTCTGTGTAGGCCAGGCATGGCAGGCAGCAGCATCAGAAGGGGGAGGGATGGGCAGGAGATGCTCACCTCTGAAGCCCAAAGCACAGATGCTCACAAGCCAGAGCAACTGAGTTGGGGCGCAGCCAGGGCCTGGGCCCTGACTGGCCAGTGACTGTATCGGTAGCACATGTCAGGAATGGTAGGGACTTGGTGGATTTGTCTGCAGAGGCAGAGGCCTCATCCTGGGCTCCCGGGCACTGGGACTAGAAAGTCCTGGTGCCCCACTCCTGGCCCTTCACTCCAGGCCTGGGACCTGAGGACTATCAGCAGGGTTCCCTCGCTTCCTTCTTCTCCTCAGCCCTCCCCTCCTGTAGAGTCAGTCCCTTCCTGGACCAGGCATCTCAGCTCCCTCCTGCTCCCGCTCACCCCTGGTGCCCCCTGGTGGCTGTGAGGAGGGGGCAAGTGGCCCTTCCACTCTTCCCCAGGGTTGCCCAGAGGAGGACGTGGAGGACGACTGGACCACAGAGACGACCTGAGAGTAGGACTCAGTGCTGCACCCGTCCCACACACGCCATGAGAGCTGAGAGCTGAGGCTCCTTTCCAGGCACTTTTGTCAGGCTGGGTGACTTGCGTCCACCCTCCACGTTCTGGGGACTGGCCCAGCCCTGCTGGCATGAGGAGGAGACCTAGAGACCAAGGGCCCATAGAAGGCTGACATGGCCTCCAGGGAAGCAGCAAAGCTCCGCAAAGACACCCTCAGCCCTCCCAAGCCATGGAAGGTGGATGGCAGCAGCCCTGTGCCTGCTGCTGAGGCCTGGGGACCCAGCTCTCCTGTGTGAAGGGGGTAAAGGGGCCCTGAGGGACTGGGTGCCCCAGGGAGAGAGGTAAAGCACAGGAGGGTAGGGAGGGCCCCGCAGCAGGCTGGGCAAACGGACAGGGGCCTCTCCTGTCTGTGGGCCTGAGACATCTGCTCGAGTGTCATCGGGGGAAGAAGCTTCTCAAGCTCACTGCACACAGCAGATACCACTGTTCCTCCCCTCACCTCGGGCCAGAGTCAGCCTTTGCCTCACCTCCGTCAGCATCGGAGACCCCTATGGTGACATTTCTAGGAGAAGCCAACACTGCCTTTCCCTTGGGAGGATGGCCTCTCCTTTCATGTACCTTTCACTAACCACTTCTTCCTTCCCATGTCAGAGTTGTCCCCAAAACCCACTTTTTCTGCCACTGTTCCCATCACACTGCCTCTCATCTGAGGCCTTGGTCCTGGTTAGAGGCAGAACTGGCAGCCATATTTGTGACAAAACACAAAACCTAGCCCAGCCCTCAGCATCCAGGGTCTTCAGTGGCCAGTGTCCTACAGAATGTCATCACTAGGAGGAGACATTCGAACTCACCCCACAGTGTACACAGGCGACTTCTATGACTGTGCCCATGGAGCTAAAACATCTCTAGGTCAAGAGACTGAAGGCCCAGGAGGTTCCTTTATCTGCATGTGACAGAGAACGCAGAAGCCTCCTCGGCCTGGTATTCTTGCTGCCTGTCACACCCACTGTTTCAGCTTAAGTATGGTTCACACAGACCTGGGTGGGCCCTGGTCTTCACCTTGGCATTTGACCTTGTCTTGACCTGGCTCATCTCAGTCATGGACTTGGTCCTGGCTTTAGTTTTAGTTTTGAATTGATGTTTGGCCTCGTGCCTTATCCTGAGTTGTACACAGGCTTATGCATACACCTAGATTTGACTGAAGTCTAGATGCATCTATGCCTCTGAATGAGCCCCACTGACTCATGGGTCTCCCTCAATTAAAAACACCTTGTATAGTTTAAGCTGGGGACTCCACAAGATGATGCGCCAGATCCTGAGAAAAATCAATAGGGGAGGCCTCACCGAGGTCTTGTCCATTGTGACCCAGACTTGGTGGCAGCTCCTGTCTCCTGGTGTGTGCTGTTATTTGCACAGATCTTTTCAGCACTTGTGCACCTTTTGTGTCCAGCTTTTTCCCTCAGCTTTTCATCATATAACCGTTTCCTCCCAAGGTCTGACGAAAATCCCAACATCGCTGTCACAGCAGCAAACAGTTTGCAATTAGATGTTTCCTTATTAGTGACCACCTTCCCTGTTCCTCCTGCAGGTGTTTTATAGTTACTACAAGAGAAAAATGAGCAGAGCTGAGCTGTCTCCTGCTTGGTCCGTGTGTGAATTATCGTGGCCAAAGTACGCAAGTTTGTTTGCTTGGGTACTTGTCACCTGCTACTAAGTTATTTTCTAAAAAGAATAAGCATTATGTCCTGCAAACAGATACTATTAGAAATAATAAAATAAATTCTGAAAAAAGTTTTGAAACAACCACCCAGCAAACAGATTATACAAACTTGTTGTACTTCCAGTGTTTTGGGAAATGTATGTTTCAATTTATGTTCACAAACACAGGATATTTTCACTTGAAGAAAAGTGTGCTAATCAAGTGGATGATATTTGACCTTTTCTTTTGGGCTTTTACCAAATGCTACAACCCAAATTTTTACAAATGTCTTAGTTCTTAAATGTGGATATGTCCTTTCTCTCTTTCTCCCTCTCTCTCTCAATTGAACTCAGGCCCTTTTCATTGACCCATTTCCCCATCCCCTTTTAAGTTCATCTCTTTTTTCTCTTTGAGACAGAATCCTGTTAACACAGAGCTAAACTAGAGATCCTTCTGGCTCAGCCTTCCAGAGTGCTGGGGTCATAGGCCTGTGCCATCGTGCCCAGCTAATACTCTTTCTCCTGAGAGTCCCTGTTGATTGCCCTGAGTTAAGCCAAGTATCATATCTTTACACTCTGGCCAGTTTCTACAAAACCTTTGTTTCCATTCACCAGTCCAGAGTATGGGTTTAACAATAAATGTGCACAGACAGAAACAATAGGAAAAACCAGGGAGAAAGGGTGGCTAACGGCAGGGAAGGGTTTGGGAGGAAGGTGGATGAGGCTGTGCTGCCTGCCTGGGAGGAGCCTCTGAGGCTGGGGCCCTGAGATGGACTTGCTGCCTCAACATTTCCTCCTTGGTGTGTGTGTGCGTGTGCATGTGTGTGTGTGTGTGTGTTTGTGTGTATGCAATGCATGCACGGGGGTTTGGGAGTGTGTGGCATGGTAGATGTGCATGTAAAGTGATGGCCGGGGGCAATGTTATCTCTTCAACTCGTCACCCCACTTTTGTAAGTGCCAGGAAGACCCCAAGGGCTGTGCCAGACAACCGGTCTGGCTGAAGTCACATGCCAAACCACTGGCGGCAGTGGCCTTTCACAAACTGAGTACTAAAATTTCAAGACTTTGTCCAAATGGTTGTTATGCACAAATTAAAAATAAAATTATAGGAACACAATTAAATAAATACACCAAAGAAGTGTTAATTGTCAGAGAATATTGAAACAAAGCCATTACTGTCTGATGATTTCAGCACACATTGCGGTCACCATCTTCTCCAGGCAGTGTGAACCGTCTGAGGTTGCTGCAGGCAGCACTGCTGGCACCCCACTCCCGTCTCTCCCTTGCCAGCCCTGTGAGGTAGGCACACCTTGAAATCAGAAGACACACAAACCTCCGGCTGGCTGATTGTCCTGCCAGTTGTGTCAACTTAAGAAAACAGTGGCTAATAAACCAGACACACAAGTTTAAATGTTGCATGGTTTCTCTTATATCAGAACCACAAAGTATAAATAGAGAGCGAAACGAAAGCTGGATAGCAGGACAGTGGGAGTTCGGCCTTTGGAGCCGGGAGGGGATCAAGAGACGGAGCGAGGGAGGGAAGGGGACGGAGAAAGAACTGAAGTGTATTACGGACATGCACCACCGCCACACAAAGAATGTAATCATCACTCACCACACACATGGATGAACAAAAAATAAAATAAGAAAGCACTGGAAAAAAAGTTAATGCAGAGATTTGTTATACATGTAGCTGTTATGTTTTCATAACACAAAAATGTGAACAGATATCTTACGGTATTTGAATCAATCATCCATTCCACTTCTCAAGGTGAAGGAGTGACGTTCTATGTCTTTTGTTTGTTTGTTTCTTTGTTTGCTTGAGACTGGCTGGCCTCAAACTCATGGGGATCCTCTTGCCTCAGCTTCCTGTTTCATTGTGCTTTGTTTTGGTGTTATTTCTGAACGAAAGTATCAACCAAGCTTCTCCACAGCCCTGTACTCAGCATCAGACACGGGCATCTTTTTTACTGATGATGGTGGTGAAGCAGTTATTCCTAGTAGGACTTTGTCAAATCATGATTGAATTGAAAAACAATCAACTGGCTACATACATAAATATCAGCCAGAATAAAAGTGTTCCATGAGTTTGGAATTTATTAGGAGAACTGTGTTTTTAAAAATTACTTGTAAAGTAAAAGTCAAATAAAACTATTTGTACAACTGAAGCTGGTCATACCTGAGTGCACACACACATATCTTTTTCAGAGAGCCTGCTGGTTGCCAGCTGGCCCCACCCCAAGATGCAGAACGGAGCAGGAAAGACGTGTGATCCAGGGAGGAAGCGTAGGGGAAGAGGCCACAAAGATGGCCAAGTACACACTGCTTTTCCTCTTGGAGAGCTGGGATCCGATAGCCCACATGGCTGAGGAGGCAGAGTTGAAGGCAAAGAAAGCAGCTGTGCTCAGAGAGAGAGGGGCCAGGAGGGACAGGGACAAGGCTGGAGAGTGGGACTGGCCCATTTGAGTGCTCATGCAGGGTCCTGGGCAGGCAGGCAGGCAGCACAGGGAGGGGTGGAGCTGGGGGATGGTGGTCCGGTGGACAAGGACCTACCCGGGTTCCTCAGCCTCAGGGCACAGAGCTGTCCACCAGGAGCTGCTACACAACCAGCATCTGACACATATTGCCCAGGAGGGGCCAGGGGCCAATTCTACCTCTTGTTTCTTATTCAATTGCTTTTTAACACTCCAGGAGCTGTGCTCTTCAGCCAGGATTCCCATCCTTCCCCAGGACATGCTTAACTGGATCTGGGGACCGCTCTCTCAGAGCCACCCTGAGTAGACACCACTTCCTGTCTGTGAGGTTGGCTCCTTCCTGATGCTTTTAGGGGTCATTGTCCCCCTCTGGGGGCAGTGGCAAAGACACTAAGCTCTCAGGGTTCAGATGCCCACCCTGAGCCTCCATGAAGACCACCATCCCCGCACAAGCTGGGGTTCTGAGGACCCTGACCCAATCTGCCCGCGGACAGGAACTGAAAATCAGACACACACCAAAGCAAATCACCAAGGGAGCGTGAGACAGAGGCAGCAGGGCTGGAAGCACAAAGCCACACTGGAGCAGAGAACACAGGAGGCCAGAGAGTCATCTCACAGTCAGTCCCTTGCTCTTTAACACTTTTTGGACCACGGATTGAGGGGCCCATGTTGTTCCTGGGTTATCTGACCCATGAGGGAGGGGCTTCCTGGGCTGTCTGTCAGGCGCAGGGCTGGCAGATGAGGTGTGTGTGGTGTGTGTGTATGTGTGTGTGTGTGTGTGTATGTGTTGAGCCCCTTGGTGACATTTCCCCTTTCTGTGGTACTTGTTTGCTCCATGCCCATTGTCTGGATGGAGCCATTGTTGCTCTAACCGTTTTAGGTGAAGGACTGGGGAAGGGGCTGATAGCCATATGCAGGGCCCATCTCCCGGAGGATCTTCCTTTGACTGTGCCGGTGCCTCCCCCCGGTATGCGACAGGCTGTCACACTCACCCTGGCTTCTGCCTGCCACGCACCAGTGGTTGCCTTTCCCCAGTTACAGCAGTGAAATAAAGTTTCTCCACACCATCCATGAAGAGAACAGGAAATGCTCCATGGTTGAGCAGTACTGGGCACACCAAGGAGACAGGCTGAGGTGGCCGCGAAATGTCCCATTCTTATCCCATAGTGCAGCAAACTGAGAGCTCAGTCTGCAGGTGGTAGGTACGGGAGGGAAAGGGGTGCTCCTCCCTGCCATGTCTAACAGAGCACCCTGGCCTGGTGGGGGTGGCTTCAAAGCAGAAGGTCTCCAGGCAGTGCATGGAGGCTGCTGGGCCTTGAGCTGAGTATGGGAAGTCAGGTTGTGAGATGCAGTGAAGGGCATTAAGAGATGGGGCGTCAGGGGAGAGCAAGTGTGTAGGAGCCTCAGTCTCCCCTTAGAGACCCTGCTGGGGGCCAGGGGCCCCTCACCACCAGCCCTCCTAATGTCTCCCTTTCCCCTAAAGTCCCTCCTGACCAGGCAAGTACCCCTTTCTCCTGCTGGGAGCCAGAGCCCAGCTGCCTTGCCCCTGGCCTTTGACCCTCACCACAGGGGACCCCACAGGCCCTCCTGGGAGGCCTCACTGCAGAGGAGGAAAAAATCCTGTTTCAAGACAAGGTCTGCTGTACAGCTCTCTGCCCCCTCCCCCAGCACAGCCTTTCCCTCCGGACTTGTGCCAGTTTCCCTGTTGTGTGGAGAAAACTCTAGCCCCTTGTCAGCACCTCACCCTACTCCACGGACTTCCCAAGGGGATCTGGGGGTAACAGGAGAGCTGAGGCGTGGGTACAGATGTCGGGGAGCCTGTGGGGATGGAAGGCGGCCAGAGTCAGGGCGAGGAGACTGAACCAGGCAGTAGAAAATGTCACTGAAAGATGCTCATGGACAGGGAGTCCAGCAGCCTCTGCCTCTGCCGCGTTCTTCCTCACCCCTGACACCTGAGAACTTCTTCCTTGCCTGGACGTCTAAGCCCTGGGCCTGTCTCCAGCACAAATCCTTTGAGCCAGTTTAGTCCAAATCTCTCACCTCACAGTTCCTCCCGGTAATGTCCGCCCACCCTCCTCCCTGGCTGGCTCCCATCCCCAGCCTGCAGCTCTCTTTTGAACTGGGCTCCATCTCCCTCTCCTCTGCAGTAGTCTCAAGTAAGTTCTCCCTCACCTTTCTAACTCATGTCCAAGTAACTTCTCTTTAACACATTTATCATATGCAATATGTTCTCACTCTGGCACTGGCGGGTCCCTATAGTCACTTGTATCAGGAAATGGAGTCAAATCCTTCCTGCCCTCCCTGTCCAGACCCCTCCATATCTGCACTCTCTTGTGCTCATGCAGACAAGTGCTAATCAAGGTTCTGTGCCCAGGGACATCCTGTGATTTAGTAAGAAATGATCTAGTCTCTGTCCCCGCTTCCTGACACAGAGCTTCAAATCCTTGACATTTTTAAGTGATGTGACTTTCTTTTGTTGTTCATAGAGACCTTGAGTTTATGCCAATGATTTATCCTTTGGTATTTCAAGGGAGGACTGACCACCCCAGGAAAATGACCTTCTGACCAGAAAGCAGGAATTTCACCACTCTGACCTTGGGAGAAAGAAGAGGGGCCAGGTCTGAGCTCATTAATTGTGTCTGCGCAATGAAACCTAGACGAGGTGTCTGACAGCAAAGCCCAGGCCTTCTTGTTGGTAGTGAAAGTTCTGAGATATCCCAAATTTAAAAGCTGTTTAGCTTTGAATGAAGGGGGGAGAGAGAGAATGAGAAAAAGAGACAGAGAGAGAGACAGAGAGGCAGAGAGAGATCCACATTCCTAAGTGTGTGTCAAAACCCTGACTGAAAATTGCAAGGGGCTTGGCTTCTTCCCACTGTCCATTATGCCTATTTTGTTTTTTAGATCTAAAGGACATTTTTCCAGCTGCCCCCAGCTTTGCCAGTGATGGTGTAGGTAACTTGCCCAGAATCAGTCCCTTCTTTCTGGCCAACATTGGCTACAGTCCAATAAATCCTTTTATTTCAGAGAACTGTGGGCACCTAGAACTCAGATGGAATCTTAGTGAGGGGGACACCAGGCCCAGGTTCCACAGGGAGGACCCAGGAGCTCCCTGATCTCCTGACTTTGCCCTATCCACATCTCCCATTTGGCTGTTGATCCTGTGTTTGTATTTTGTGATAAAACTGCAATCATAGTTCATTTTTAGTTGGGTCTGAGAGTCACTCTAGCAAACTATTGAACCTAAGCCAGGAGGGGCTCACAGAAGGCCACAATTTACAGCCAAGAGGGACAGAACTGTGGGCAGCATGGGGCCCTTCTTCCAGCTGAGGCCCACAGGAAGCACGGTCCTCTTAAGCATCTGACCTTACTTTGTGGGATCTGATGCTGATGTTACTGAATGTAATGAGTTTGACCCTTGATGAATGAAAGCAGGGAGCACACCTGAGAGATGAAAGAATAAAGGAAGGTTTGTTACTTGGAGCAAGTGAGGTATGTTGGTTTGGGGCTTATTGCAAGAGGAAACAATACAGGACACATATTTTGTAAGATTATTTATAATAGTCACCCAAGAAATGGATATACAAGAGTACAGAAAATCTGTCAACACGCTAAGACCAAGGAATCCAGCTGAGGCCCTGGATCCCACGGAAATGTCCTGCATGAGTCCAGCTGAAGAACTAGAGCTCATAACAATGCCTCCCATGAGTCCACTGGAGGCTCGGAGTCCATAACAATATCTCATGTGGGCCTGTTTCACAGATCTGCACTGGGAAGGCCCAAAGGTCAGTGGTGGAATCTAGAAAGTCTGTGCCAGCAGGATGAAGGATCTGTGATAGCAGGCTCAGAGATCTGCACTGGAGCCAGGAAGTGATGCTCAGAAGAACTAGAACTCCCCTGAAAGGTACCACAGCCATCCTCAGCAATAGTGAGGTCCTGAGCTCCTCCAATGATCAAGATGGCCTAGTTCCCATCATGGAAGCTAACACAGCAAGCTTCTCCAGGAGACCAGCAGTGCAGCATCTTCCCCTCTGGAGCCAGGAAGCAATGCTCAAAGTGAGGACCAGCTCCCCCAAAGTGAACCAAAGTCATTCTCAGTGCCAGTGAGGTCCTGAGCTTCTTGGAGGATGACAACAGCCAAGTTCATCAGGAAAACCAGCATGACGAGCTCCTCCAAAACAACCAACAGCTCCTTACAGCTTCTACCAGCTCCTGACAGCCTCTCTCAGCTCCCAACAGCCTCCTTCTCCTTCTCCAGTTCTGCCTCTTATGCTGTTGGCAACAGTTCCCAGGTGGGCCTCCCACACCCAGCACCATGCTTACTCAATTCAGCTGGGGGTTACAAGTTGACCACCAGTTATCAATGTACTACATAAAGTATGCACTGAATGTAACTCTCAAAGCAGTGCTCACTGGCTGTGCATGGAGGATGTCTCGGTTACTTTTTTCTTGTTGCTGAGACAAAATACCCGACACCCAAAATGAAAGAAGGAAAAGTTTATTTAGCTTAAAGTTTGTGGAGGTTTCTGTCCATATGTGGCTGGTTCTGAGGCACAGTGGCACATGGCAGAGGGTAACAGTTCATGGCGGCAGAGCACAGCAAAGCAACAAGCGCAAGAAGGGAGAAATGGCAGGCAGGAATGGCAGCCAGCAGCCCCTTTCTCTCCCTTACATGTACAAACTATCCTCTCTAAGGTGGTATAGCTCTCACATCCAGTAATTCCAGCAAACTCTCCACCCTAGGGCGGGTACAACTCTCCTACCCATAATCCCAGCATTGGATCATGGATCAGTCATAAACTCTAAAAGCCACCCATAACTGTGTGAGGATTTGGGGGGACATGCAGACACAAACCATAACACACAAGCTCCTCACATGCTTGTAATCCCAGAACTCTGGCAGGCTGAGGCAGGAAGACTGGAGATTCAAGTCTAGTCTGGGCCTTTTAGCAACTTAGCAAGACCCTGTCTCAAAATAAAGCTGAAGCAAGGAGAATGTGAGTCAATGTAATAAATTCCCTCCCATATAAATATATTTTGTTGGTTGTTTCTCATGAGAACCTTGACTAATATCTTTTATTGTATGATATGTTTTACTGAAATTTTACAAACTTATGAAGTGCACACAAATTTTGGTCCAGCCTCAGGTTGGGTGGGGTGGCACCTACCATCTTGATGTGACTGAGTGAGAATCTTCAGATTGTTGTACCAACAACCTGGCCCACAGTGTGGCCCAATAGTGCTTGATGCCTGGTATGGTGGGACAAAAACCAGCAAATGTACTGTGACAAGCTGTATCCTGAGATTGTTTGGTTGTGGACTTGGTTTTTGGCTTGGACAAGGTATTGTTGGTGTTGGCCAGGATTCCTGCTGGTGCCTAGATATACTTGGGCATGGGTTTTGCAAGTTCTTCGTTTTCTCCTTGGCATTCAGGTTCTCTCCACATCAGTCTTGTTGGATTTGGTTGGTGACCTCAGACCAGAGTCTTTTTCTGGCCTTGCACATGAAATTGGCTGTCATCATTCATAGACCTGATCTTGGCCTTGGGTGTGCCTTTGTTCTGTCTCAGGACAGCTACACATTTGACGCTTAAATCAAAATGCCTGCATTTGTGCATCCCTCTGAACCAACAAAATCTGCAGGTCCACTGCAGGATAGCTGTTCCCTTACCCAGGTATATGGTTAGCTGTGAGCACTACTTACATCTTCACTGGTAAACCTAGAAGGCAAAGACAGGAATGCATGGGCTCTACTGAGAGTGAGATACCCCAGACATCCTGGCTGGTGGGGGACAGCTCCCCTGATAACACACAGTTCTCTAGGGCTGAGGAACTAGGTTGGTTGGCAGTGTCAACCTAAGATACCTGGAGACTCAGGATCCAAGCCAGGGGATCTGGTTCTAACAGCAGCTCATTGATTCTCAACTGTCATTTCCAAGATAGGACAGGTGTCAAAAGCTCCACGTTTAGAGAAAGATATGAGAGGAAATACTGTCTGGCCTGGCAACAGAGCTGCATGGAGCAAGGTCTGACTTGAGGCCCGCTTGTAGCCCTTGCAATGGGGTCATAGCAACACTGCCACCTCTGAGCACCAGGCACCCTGAGGCCTCTCCCATGGCTGATTTGACAGCAGGGGCCTGGCCCTGCAGGCTTGGGGGTGGTGGTGCCTAGAGTAGGGTCGTTAAAGTGCAAGAAGGGACCCTGGGGGAGCTGAGAGTGGGGACACTGTGCCCGTTCTCTCCTCACTCCCTGGCCTCTGACTCCTGGGCCCCTTCTCACAGACTGCAGCCAGGAGCACGTGATGTGGAGAGGGTGGGAGGCAGCATGTGGAGGGGACAGAGCACCCGCGCAGTGAGCAGACTTCACCCCGAGTCCTGCTTTCCTGCTGCCCTAATTCTGAGCCCAGACTAGCTGAACACAGCCCGCCCCAACTCAGGCTGGCTCCCCACCCTCTGGGTTTGCTCTCAGTCTGCCCTTGAATGCCCTGCTCCCATTAACCTTGACCCTCACCTCGACCTCCGGCAGTATGCCTCCCCACCCTCTGCCCCTCGCTGTCTCTCTTTCCCTGTCTCTCTGCCTCTTTCCCCGTGTCTTCCTTCCTCTCTCTGCCCCTCTCCCTCCCTCTGCTCATCACTCTCCCTGTTGACTTCCCTCTGTCTGACCTCTCTGTGCCTCTCCCCGTGTCAGTCTCTGCCTCTCTCTCCACACGGTTCAGCCAAGCATTT
>PVLD010029245.1:0-18310 GCA_004027595.1 Dinomys branickii | reverse complement strand
CCCAAGACCTGGCCGGGGTGAATAAACAGCTCGCCACCCCAGGATTCTTGCAGATAGGCCACTCAGGTTTTCCTCCCTGGGTGGAGCTCCTTCCCCCCTCACAAAACCCGTTGGGGCGCCTAAGTAGGTCTTCCCACCCGGGAGATCCCGCAGTCCTTGAAGCTGCTTTGATGTCTCTCGCTGGGCTGAGCTTCTTCCCAATTCAGGAAAAACTGGTTAGAGCGCGCACTTAACTCACCCTGTGATCGTGCAGACAGGAGTGCCATTCAGATATTTTTCCCTGGATGGAGATTTTCCCCGACTCAGAAATCCCACCGGCCGGTCGCTGTTGCTCCAGTTCACGCAGCGCTGGCTGCGGGGGTGGGGTTCTGAGCGGGATCCCGGAGCGCTGCCCGGTTTGGCGCAGTTTGTCCCAGTAGCGCGTTCTCTGTCGGGTTCAGGAGCTGAAGCTGTTCTTCCCTCCACACTCGCTCTCTCGGCTGGTCGTCTTCTTCCCGGAAGTCCTTATTTCTGTCTTCATATTGTTATATTTCATTGTTTGGGTGGTAATCCTCTGGGAGGTTCTCTCTCTAGCATATCATTTTAAGATAGAATAATTCTAGTCTTAGTGCAAGCCTCAAAATGTGTCTTGAGAAACATCCCAGGGGGTTTGCAAAAAGTTAACTTGGCAGCCCTGACTTTGCTCTGGAATGCTTCTCCAAAGACAAACCTTGCCTGGGTTGTTTTATCCCTTCCCTGGCCCTAGATAAACTATAAAGGAAATGTATGGTTATCTAAAGGGGGACATATAGAACAGAGTACAGAAAGTATGTATCACTGTGGTTGGGCTCATGGCTGGAGCCTGACCTGGTCACGTGGCACAAAAGAAATAACTGTGGCCAGGGCTACAACATTCCAATCTGTTACCACGGAAACCAAAAATGTATATAAGGTGGGAACAAAGGCAGTTAGGCACCCACCTGCAAGTCAGGGATGAGTGGTGAACAGCCCAAATTATTAAAATAAAACTGTTCTAAATAGAGTTCTTTGGTCTCTTGCAGAATTCAGCCTGACTTTTGCTGTAACAAAATAAAGACGCAAGCAAGTCTGTACTCCTAATCACTTCATACTGCCTCACTGGAGAAACTCTGAGAAAGTAGTTTTAATGAATAAAGGATAAGAATATTTGTGTTTCAGTAGCAGAGAGAAGGTAAAGTCAGAAAAGACATTACTAGTTTAGGATATTTCTTTGTTAGGTACATATTTGTGTCTATTGTGTTTCAGTCATTATGCTACTACCATAAAAGCTGTGGTCTTTGCCTTGAAATTATCAGGCTAGAAAAAGAGATGGAGAAAATAGAACTTTGAATCAGAAACAAGACTTAAAGTTTTATTCTGCCTTTTAATTTGACGTTTGTGCAGTCCTAGGCATGTTTCTAGAATGAAGAGAGGGAGTCATTGTAATGGAAAACTTGAAGACTCACCCCACACGCTGACATACCGACTTTGGAGAACGGTCATTTTCAATAATGTTTTCATGATGGTCAGAATTTTTAAAAATATAGCTACAAAGTGCACAAAGTTCTAGAAAGTTGACACTTCTGTGGCTAACATGGTCATTGATGATAACCAAATGTATACAGAAGTACAAATTAAGTCCCAATGATCTGTTCTGGATATTATATTGAACACATTTCCACTTAACATTTGAAAATAGTTCTCATGTAATATTCTTCCCACTCCAATTATTGGTTCTCCTTCCTTACTGTTTTTGTGCAATAAGGCATTTTTCTGAAGGTAAAACAATTTGACCCATAAGATGAATTAATAGTTATGCTTTATCTATCTATTGCCTATCTAGCAAATGTAGGAATTTCTGATGTTGGCATCAAGTGACAAAAAGAATTTTTATGATTTAAAACGCCAGCCTTCTAGAAGCTGCCTTGTTTTTCTTAGGGAGGGTGTTGTTTCAAAGGAGGCATGGAAATTATTAAGTATTGGCTTCCGTTTTTGTTGTAAGCCTTCCAGCAAACTTCAACTGAAGACTCTTTGCCCTGTAGTTTTTTCCACAGAGAGCTGACTGACATTTGAAGAAGTGTTTTCGTTTATTTACGAAAAATATGATGTATTCATCCCAAGCCTCTCTCCTGTTTTTGAATGTATGTATTCTTATTTGTGGAGAAGCTCTACAAGGTAACTGTGTACATCATTCTACGGTAAGAATTTTGGTAATTTATTTTTGGTAGTAAAGTTTGATTAGCTTTCAAGATACATATTAGAAATATTAATTACACTATCAAGTGTAATGCTTGCAGCAATTAAATATTTTGAAGTGTTGAGACTGCTTAAATGTTACTATGTATAAACAAACTAAACAGGGTTGACTTTTAAAATTCTCATAAAAATTTTTAAAAGAAATTTGAGGCTTAGTTTAAAAACTAGTTCACAACTTTCTGACTAACTTGAATAAAAAATCCCTTTGTTTTTGTAAAAAATGTTTTTCTGTGAAGTTTTGTATTTCAAGTATAGTTTTGTGAGTGTTTACCTAAGAAATCTAAAACAGTATTAGAGTGATAGCTAGTATGGTGTATGTAATGCTATGAGTACCTCGGGATTTTAAGCCCCATATATTTTAATGTTGGATTATAATTTTTAAGTTTCATGAAATGTTTTTACCATTGTATCAAAACCAAATCGCAGTGTTCCATGATTGAAAGAATAAATTATTTTAAAAAGCTCAGAAATAGTAATGATTTAATTTTCTATAATAGGTGCTAAAATTTAAGAACCTTCTAGAAAAAGGATATATATATATATATATATATATATATGCTAGAACTTTGAAGACATCTAGTGTGTCAGTCATCACAGAAGTAGAAAGTACAAGAAGTTTAAAATAGAACTGTGCAATAAAATGTAAACATCATTTTGGGGACATGTATCTTTATAAAATAGTTGGCTCTATAATTTTCTCTCAATATCCGGATAAAGCAGGACAAAACTTGCTATTATTTTGTTTAAAATAGCTTTTAAATCTATATAACTTCTACCAAAGTACGTTTCAATATTGAAGAAACCAATAGCACACTGATAATTATAGGTACTTTTGGAATGATTGAATTGGCCTTTTAATGATATATGTTGTAGATTTCGCAAAGCAAAATTTTGTAGTTTTTCTTTTATTATTGTTTTTTTGACTGCTTTCAAATTGATGAACACTTACCCTTTCAAATTCTTAATTGTGTTATCTTATACAAAAGCCATGGCTTGCTGCACATTTTTTCCCTTACATTTAACAGTAGTTGGTTGCAGAAAGTCCATTTGGCTAGAAATGTTGTAGATGTTTCAGGGACGTTTCTTAGTCCCTTCTGAAGGAAATTCAAACTGCAAGATGCTTAGAAGAGGACAGACTCAGCCCTATAATACATATACAGTTTTGCAGAAGTTAAAGTCAAGGCCGTGGAGTCACAGTAATGGAAATAAACCCAGAACATACTATTTTGGAAGTTGAGAAGAAAAAAGGATGATGAAAGTATTGAGTTGACATATACTTATTATTCCTATCTAAAATTTACCCTTAAGGTTTATTTATCAAAGTTTGAATTATATTTAATTATATTAAATATAATAATATTATTATTATTAGTTAGTTAATAATATTATTATTATCAGTTAATTATGTTTTTTCTAAGGATTATCCTCATGGTATATCTGGAACTCCAATCTTTTTTTATAGTCTTCGTATTTATTATGTGTTAGATCATACAACATATTTCAGATCTTCTTGTTTTCATGTAAAGAGTTCGCCAGTAGTTAATAGTGTAGAAGATGTATCTGACGCAACAGATGAAAGTCAAAATAATGACGCTGTTTATAAGGAAGACTGTGAAGAATCCTGCGATGTTAAAACTAAAGTTACACGAGAAGAAAGACATTCACTGTGCAGTAAGTATTAAAAATAAACACAATTGTCAAGGGATACATCCGGGTCGTTTTATATACTTCCTTATCACCTGCGGTCAGAGGCTTTGTATGTTTGACACATAGTAGGTCTTAGTAAATCCTTGGTAAATGAATGAATCCTTCTTCCAAATAGCCCTGTGGCATCAACTGACTGGCAGGAAGGGCCAAACCAGAGGGCGCTAATAGTATAGTACATTAATTTACTTAGGGCTTTTTTTCTTTTCATCTGACCTTTAGGAAATCTTACTTTTTTTGTGTGAGGGGATGGTGATGGAGGAGAATATGAAACACGAGTGTATTGGCATTTAATACTCTAATAACTAATGCGTTAGTATAATACAAATCTATAGCCATTTATGTAGCAAGGTGTAATATGAAAAGTTTTACTGTCAATTCAAAAAGCTATTTAGCCGAAGGAGAGCAGTAACATTAATGATCCGTTATGTATTGATCCAGTGTCATGCACAAGGGCAGGAGGAAGAGAGAGGATCAGAAAGGGTACAGTTGATGATCTGATCCAGGCCACTCAGGGTCAGCACTTCTAGGTCAGTCATGAAGTGTGAAAAGCTTCCTTTAACGTAGCTAACAGTGTGTCTAACCAAGTGGCTCCGACTTCTCCAACCAGTGCATACAGCTTTGGTACCAGTGGGAGAGGTGTCTTAATCCAGGAAAAAGTTGATAGAAAGTGAGAGACACAAATTAAGAGATGAAGCTGAGTGAGGTAGGATACAAAATATCAGACATTATTAATTAATGCTGCTGCAAGGTGAAATAAACTCAGAAGTAAAATAAATTTAAAGGATAAAATATGCAATGATGTTTGAATCATTTTGTTACAGTGGGCATCACGGATATAATACATAAAGCTTGAGTAGGGTCTGAGAATCCAGGTAGTCAACAATTATTTTCTAACTGTTGATTATGTTAAGAATGTATTTAGTGTAAGAAAAGTGAGGGATGGTGGGACATCATGCCAACATTGTTTCAAATGCCGTAAGGGAAAAGTCATTTGTACTGTTTTTGCAATTTTCCTATAAGGAATATTGAATATTTTTTATAAAGATCTTTAAAAAGAAAAATGTATACTGAAGTTCAGTCAGAAATCAACGAAGCAAAAATTTTGACTAAGAATTATTACGTGTTTGTATATATTGTTAGCAGATCAATTATATAAAATACAGTATTAGAAAAAATTAAAGAAAACCAAAGGTTTTTGTTTAAAGTGAACCTAACTGGTATGCAAGTTAATTAATTGCTGTCTTTTAATTTCTTATGTAATAATTTATAATGAATCTCATACCTCTTGTCTCTCTATGTCTCATTTCACAAAGTGAGAATCAATATTTAGAATGTTGTCCCTTAGCTAGAGAAGATTAATATTTTTGGTAATCTGTGTCATTAGAAAGTATTGTTTCATTAAGAATTTAATTTTTTTAGTTAATCCTGAGTTAAATACAATATATACTAACTAAAATATACAGTTCTGAGTATTCAGATAAATTGATATATTTTGTTTACATACTTATCCAAAATCATGTGAAATTCATTTTCACTGTAATTGTTTTCTATAACAATGTAATACCGAACAGCTGTTTTTTATTATGGTTAAGGAAATCTGCAAAATTCTATTGTTTCCTACACACGAAGTACCAAAAAACTACTAAGAAATATGATGGATGAGCAACAAGCATCCCTGGATTATTTATCCAACCAGGTATGGACTGTTAGCACTGGGCTGTTATTGCATGTGTATATTAACTGATAGCTGAAGGCATTCTCATTTTATTTTTTAATACATTCATGTTTGGACACCTACTTAGTGCCTGCTATGTGAAAGGTACCATAATGTGTAAGAGGTACTATAGGAAGCCTCCCACAAACAGAAAGGGATAAAAACAGTGGCCATTCAAGAGATACACAGTTTAGTGGAGAAGAAAAGGGTAAAAGAAAAAGTAGATGCTGTTAGAATGACACAAGAGAAAAAGCTGAGATACAGGAAAGCTTCCCCAAGGAGAGAGGTGGCAAGCTGAGTCGTGAGAGGTCAGTCAATGCATCAGAAGTCCCAGAGACTGGGTGAGGAAGAGGGCATGCTATTGGGAGGGAATTCTTGGTGTGGGGTTGGATCAGCTGGTGAGGCCCACGTATGTAAGGAAAACTGAAGAACTAAAGAAATAACCAGGGGTTAAATTGTGGCACACAAAACAGTCAATGAAGTGTTCAGGCAAGGAAATAGTATGATCCAATTGACAGCTACTGTGGAGAATGATGAGTCCAAGAAGATCAAAGGGAGGGGACCAGAAAGGAGAGGAAAATCTGCCTGCAGGAGCAGTCACATGCGGAGGTGGGCAGACAGAATCAGCATCAGGAAGGCAGACACTGCCGAATGTGGAGGTTGTTATTTAGTTATGCCTTGAATGTTTTGTTAAAGCAGTTAAGGATTCAGCTTAGGGAAAAGGGCGCCACTTCAGAGCTGTATTTATAAGAGGCTTAGAGGTAGTGTTTATATAATTTAGTTAGAGGAGGTTTGTCCAAACATAAGTTCACTTAAATGTGTGTGCACATGTGTGTTTAGGTTAATGAGCTCATGAATCGAATTCTCCTTTTGACTACAGAAGTCTTTAGGAAACAGCTGGACCCTTTTCCTCACAGAACAGTTCAGTCGCATGGTGAGAGTGCTGATATTTCAGTTTTTTTTCATTTTGTGTTTTATTGCTTAAAATTTTCCTGGATAGCTCAGTACATTTAAAAGTTTTGTTTATAAAAAGCAGCTCACTGTTCTCTAACAGACTGGAAGGCTAATACCTGCCATTAAGTAAATTGCACCACAGACAATGTATACTCTCCTAAACCAGAAAACTTTTTGAACCATTTGAAAACCGTGCCTGTACAAGGCCATCCTGAGTCTGTTGACAATAGCATAGTTTTAGCCAGCTTTCCTCTGGGCTTCTCCTTTTGGCGTTTGATTAATAATTACTTTTCAGACAGAAGAGAAGTAAGTTTCAGAATTCCTCCCACCTGTAAAAATATTTTTGACATGTTTGAAAGGTTTCAAACTGGGATCTAACATTTGAAAAGAAAAAAGACATTTAAGGTAGAAATCAATGGAAAGTTAGTACTTTTTTTGTACTGAAATGCAGCACATTAACCCCTATAGGCTTGAAATTGTAAGAAAGATATTGTATAAACCTACCGAATGAATTTACACCCCGAAGTTGGGGGCCTGGTTTGTGGTCTTTATTTTTTTTTCCTACAAAGGGAGGACAGCAGACGATGCCTCAGACCCTTCTGCACTGAAGATAGGCGCTTCCTCTTGTTACTTTAAACTATTTGCTTGTAACATGTACTTCCTACAGCTGTCTCTCAGTAGGTAGCAGTAACGGTGGTAGTTCAGAACACCATCTCTTAACTCTCTGGCCTCATCCCTCTGATCGGCTGTTCCCTTGATGTGTTTCCCCATCAGTGAACTCGTAGAATCTATCTCATGCAGTCAACTTAAAGGGGAAAATCAGTAAATATGTAAAAAAGTCCTTAAACCGTTGCATGGTGCGTTCTAGGATCAGTATGAAGACTTGCTAGGATGGTGACCATCATCAGGTGGGAAACGGAAAGCCCAGATCTAACTAATCTGCTTATACTCATTCAGATAGCGGTGACAAAGCAGACTGCAGCCTAGATCATTTCTTCAGCATGAACTTCTATGACCCCTTTGAGTGTAAAGTTATTATATGAGCATGTCTTAACAGTTCAGAACCTAGGCAACAAATCTACATCTCCTGGGAATAAAGGGAAAAGAAACACTTTTTTATAACTTTTTAGAGAGGCATTTCTGCCTATTAATGTGTGGTAGGCCCTGTGCTAAGGGCTTTAGAGAATATCTAGGTATGTAAATAGTCAGGATAACAACATAGTATAGTATTATTTTGATATTTTATGAAGAAAATAAGGCTTTGGTTAGTTAATGCCTCTTAGCTAGCGAGGAGTAGAACTGGTACCCTAAACCAGGCATCTGAGCAACTGATGCTAGTAAGAGCTGATTTTTTTTTTTTACCTTATAAATGATGCAACTAGAGTATCTTCAATTAAATAATATTCCTAGTAAAAATGTAATGTCCATATCCACACATATATGTGTACAATTCCCGGGGAACTGAGTGCTTTGGAGAGGGTAATTCTATAGACTACAGCTCTGACTTTTGTAAATACAGTGTTAACCTCAAGCTGAACTTCTTGGTGAAGACAGTGGTTTTTCCGTTTTCCCCTTCTGTCTAGAGGAAACGGTGTTCTCCAATACATCAGCCTCCAAGTCTGGAATACAGTACTCAAGGCTGTGTTGACGGTTGTTATTTTACTTACTTTTGAATTTCCTCCTCTCCATTCATAGAGAGTTCCCTTATGCCCTCTATGAGGAACCTGGTTCCTGAAAGAATATCAGTTATCGGAAAAGAGAATGCATCATATATTAAATCCATGTTGATCCCAAATAAAATATTTATATACTGTAGAACACTAATCATTAACTAGGATGTTGTGGGTGAACGTTTACTGCAGCCTAAATTTTTTAACCTCAGTTCTTGTATATATTTTCTAAAATTGTTATTTTGTGTCATTTCTAAGAAGTTAAGACCATCATACCATTAATGGAGATTATAGTAATAATTTCAAAAAGCACTGTCAATTCTCTAAGTAAATGATTGTCTGAAATGTAAAATTGAAAGTGCCCTAAATAACTAATTTTACTTTTCCAGGTTTAGATTGCACTGATATTAAAGACACCATTGGCTCTGTCACCAAGACACCAAGTGGTTTATATATAATCTATCCAGAAGGCTCTAGTTACCCATTTGAGGTACAGTTTTTCTTTATTATATAGAATAAGATGAAATTCAATACTGATATTAGCACATTAGTTGTTTGAAATGTTTTCCTTGAAATATGTGAAATAAATTGGTAGCAGCTCCAGTTTTAAAATGTTGGTTTTATATAATCCTAAGGCACAAATGATGAAAAGGAAAAGAACATCCCATCTTTCACTTTTCTACTTGAGGTTTCCATGGTTACAGTTTTCAAAGTAAATCTGTTTGGTACCCGATCTTATATCATCCTTACAGTAGGCAGAATCGTGCAACATAAATCTTTGCCTTAATTAGCCTGTGGAGATTAGAAGAAATGGTGTGCTTTTCCTTGGATCCTACTAAAATACTTTTGATTACCCTTCCTATTTTTGATTATACTTTTTTTAATGAAAAATGATTCTATATAATTATATAAGAAATTAATAAATAAAAAATCTTTTACTGGCATATAAGGCAGAGTGATAAGATAATCTATTCTTAATTTGAATAAAATGCGATAGTCTTATGTCTGTCCTTAGTAGGTCTTTGCTTCGATTTCTAATAGAAACTTCTATTAGAGATAATGCATACTGATGGGGTATATGTGTGCAAACATATCTGTGTCTTTTCTGGGTCTACTTTTTCTTTACATACGAAAGTTTATGTGTTGTATGATTCTTTACTGATAGTCTTTATTGCACAATTTTTTAAGTACATACTGCAATATCTCCTTACAGTTACTACTATTACTTTTTGTAATCTGTTGACAAGATATCAAAAATTGGCAATTAGGTGGGAAATAATTTTAAAATTACCTAAATTACTTTGCCTACATATTCAAAAGTGGATCTGAACAGCTGTGGCAAGGAAGGCTTCTAATTCTGTGAAGTGTGGGATGCATAATTGCCTCTTCCGGGGGAAGATGTTGGTTCGCTCACCTCCTCCACACTTCTTTTCCCTGTCTCTGCGTGGGAAGTGCCTGATGGAGAGAGCTGTCACTCTTCCCCTTCACTTTTATGGGTCTCCTGCAGCTGCCCCCTTAGGTGCACCTGCGAGTACCTGCTGAGTGGGGACGGAGGGTGATTTTCTGTCTGAAGGTGCTGGTCCGAGCACAAGCTGGCTGTGGGAGATGGGGTGACCAAGCCAGACATACAGGCACATTTAACGCTTAAAAGACTGAGCATTTTAATGGGAAGAAAAAGTTAATTTGTAGAGTGATAGTGCACATCACTGTGCCACACCCGATCAGTACTGTTATTACTACACTGAAAAACACTTATAGAGTTGAGGAAGAAGAAGAGAAACTTAAAAAGTTACAGTTAAGAAAATAGCTTAAAAAGTGACTGGCACAGGACTGCAATTAGTTTTATTATGTTTGTTTTATAATAGTATTTTTCTAGAGTTTAAAAATCTGAATATATTAATGGCATACAAATGTATTAAAAATTTCAGCAAAAAAGTATCTTCTCTGGACTTCTAGAGGAAGCATCAGTTTTGTAATATCAAATAATGAAGTTAATGGTGTATTATCCTGGTATTTTCTGGGCGTGTTTAGGTGATGTGCGACATGGATCACAGAGGAGGTGGATGGACCGTGATACAGAAAAGAATGGACGGGATAATTGATTTCCAGAGGTTGTGGTGTGATTATCTGGATGGATTTGGTGACCTTTTAGGTCAAATTTTATGTATTTCTTCTCTACCATTTTCCTTCCACTTTGATATTATATGAATAGATTTTCTGTGTTGATTGTAAAAGTAGCAAGTCCATGTGACTATCAAAATATGACGTAAAATATGCTGTCATCATATGTCAGATTTTAAAAAGATCCTCAGTTGATATCTAAAATTTTTTTAAAGACATCTGCTGAAATGTGATCTGAGAGAAAATTCCAGATTGAGTACTCTTCAAATTCGAAAGAGCATAATGCCTTATAAAAATATTAATAAATATCACTGTGTTCAAATTTCAAAATTATAAACCCCAGAAGGATGATTTGTGCTACTAGTCAGAACACTGATATTTCTTTTTTTAGGGGAGGGGTCTCACTATGTAGTGCAGGCTGGCCTTGAACTCTCTTATGGAGCCCAGACTGTCCTCAAACTCACGGTTATCCTCCTACCTCAGCCTCCTGAGTGCTGAGATTACAAGCACGCACCAACGTTGGTATTTTTGAACCTTGCAAACTTTTACATTAGTTGGAACTTCTGAAGGTTATTTTCATAATTTTGGGGCTATTTTAAATATTGCTATCTTACAATTTAAAATCTTTAGCATTTTATAATAATGTCATTCAAGGATTCATTCAGTAAATGGCCGTGTTAATCCTGGTGATATAAACCCTATGCATGCCAACAATTTTAGAAGGGGTTTGTCTTATAGCCAGAAAACAGCCATGCTACAGAATGCAGTTTACTTCTCTTTCTCAACATTGTGTCTAATTTCCCACGGAGTGTTTCCTTTTGAATTAAGGAGTCATAGATTGAGATAGCTTAGAATTGTCATTTTCTCTCCTTTATGTTTATTGCTATGTGGTGATATGAGTTTTGATTAATAAAGTCATTAGGTAGATAGTCTTGACGCAAACTGAGATTGCCCTGTACTTGAACATTTAAAAAATAATTTGGGGATTAAGAAAAATATACTGTTAAGTCTTAAATATGGGGCTAGAGAAAAGGGAAAAGATGACAGGGCCTTAAGTGGAAGAGTTATAGACTGTGTGAGACTAAACAGACCCCAAGGAGTCCACCTTACTCTGCCCATTTTCTTCCTGTGTTTATTCTGGGTATGTTTTCAGTTCTAACTGGGTGGTAGCTAAATGCCCTGGTAAGTCCTGGCAAAAGGACTTGATATCTTAGTTATGGTTTTAAGAGTTTGAATGCAGTCCCATTATGCCCTAACTCTTTGAAGTTTGTTTTGACTAGATTTGTAGGTCCTTTGGTAACTTCATGATTCAAGTGGCAGGATATATCCCAGAGGCTGTGCTCACTGCCCTGGATTGGGGGAAGTAGAAAGCCAGTGAGTAGGATATGCTTGCAAAAGTTACACCCTCTGAATTCGGAAGTTCCTTTACTTATCCTGGATTTAAGGTCGTCTTGGAAACATTGACTCTAAACCCGGGATAGGCTGCTGTTGCTACTTCCAGTCATAGGTAATTGATAAGCTGCATTATAACAAAGAAATACTTGTTCAGGAAGTGCTTTCCAAGACATAAACAGTTTCAATGGGCATTTTCAGGATATGTTTCTTTTAGGAGTAGCTGATTTAGAGGGTAAACCTCCGACATTTATTGGTGCCCATGATTCTGTTACCTGCTATAATATACCAACAAATTTCTGTTGACAGGCCTTACCTTAAGGTAAAACTTGACTTATTATTTAGTCTTTAAATAAAACTGAACTTAATTTGGGGAGATAAAATGAAACAGTCTAATTTTCTTCAGTCTGGTGAAGTAGAAGTAGGAGGTTTTTTAAAAATTAGATAAACACTGATAAATTTAACTAGGTCAGTCAGTCCCTTTAATTATTTATGTGAGTCATCTCAGAGTTGTGAAAGCACTAAATAATGCCAAACTTTAAAAAATAAAGGGCTGTTCTACTGTGTTTTACAATATACTAAAACAAACAATTTTTTTACAGGAGAATTTTGGCTAGGACTAAAAAAGATTTTTTATATAGTAAATCAGAAAAATATCAATTTTATGCTGTATGTGGCTTTGGAATCAGAAGATAACACATTTGCTTATGCTTCATATGATAATTTTTGGCTAGAGGATGAAACAAGATTTTTTAAACTACACTTAGGACGGTATTCAGGAAATGCTGGTAAGTTTCTTATTCTTTGAATTATTCAGAAGATTGATGTATCACTGACTCAGGGTTAGGTGAAAATTAAAAGAATGCATTTTATTTGCTGTAGGACTCATTCCTGGATTGGGAAGGGAGACCTGATACTCTGTTGTGAACACTGTATTATCTAATGATTTTGAAGTACTGTGCTTCATATTTTTCAAAATATTTTCCACATATAATCGCAGTTGATCTGTTAGGTGGAGGCCCGGTGGATTAGGCTGGGCAGGTATTATTCCCAGTTCATGTTCAAAGAAACTGACAGTTAACATCATAGACTGTTAGAGTTGATTGCTATTCCTTCCTTTTCACCAGCACAGAAAGCTGAAAGATGAAGTGACTTGCCCAATATTCTTAGCTCATTACACTGAGCCAGAGGATAATCAAAGTTGATAGAAACAATGAACTTAGTGTTCTTTCTGTGTTGGTGCATCAACTCATTTTCAAATATGTTTAGTTTTCTAGAAATTTTAAAGGCATTTTAGTTAAGAAATACTGCAGTTAACTCTGTTGTTGCAACCTGTGGTATTTATTCATTATGTATGTTCAGTGTTATAATCCAAAAATGAATGTTATAGGTTTCCAGCTATTTGACTGATCACAATGTAGTGAGTAAGATGAACAAACTAGAGACAAACAATACCGGTATAATTTTAAGGGTTAAAGAGAGGCTGAGAATGATTCCAACTGATTGCATCCAGAATATTTCATGAAAGTGTAGTTTTCAACAAGGGGTTCACTGGAAAGCTGGGGAAAACTTTGGAAGTACTTAGTCCTGCACACTCTGGTGGGGAGAGTGGGTATGGAGGCACACTTTCAGGGGAGAACCATGGACCTGACCTTGGAACAAGACTTGCTTTTGGCAAGTAAATGTTGGCAAATGCAGGAGTTTGAGTAATGGAATAGAGGGAGGAAAATTACAGGACCCAGAGAACTGTCTGGTATGATAGGAATCTGTGACGTCTAAGGGGGTTCATTCTCAGAATATAAGGTGAAAGTCTGAAATGCAGATCTTGAAATACAGGGAAAATGTTAAAGAGTTACAGCATAGAGTTTTCAATGTTTCACATCTAAAAGTGTAAAAATCCATCTAAATATAGAATATGCTATCAGAGTATGTTTTTTGTGGAGGTTCTTTTAAAGATGAATATGATCTAGTTAGAAAGTAGGATTTATTATGCAAGTTTTTACATTATGGGACTTTCAAATTTTGACAAGCTGTTATTCTGTATTTTCCTAAGATTGTTAAATCACTTGCAACTGTTGATCACAGAATATCAAAACAGTGAAAGGAAAAGGTATCTGTAGAATGTAAGGATAGAAACAGAGAAAAGATCAGCTGGGGAGTAGAGATGGCTGCAGACTTGGCTTTGCACTTGGAACAAAAAATAGAAGCGTAGACTGAACCATCTGAGCAGCACAGTTGTTCCATAAAAGGTACAAACGTTCCTGATGGTGAAGCTTGAGAAGAATTTCTCTGGGTTGTCAGAGACTGTACTGTCCTGTTTACTGACCCCACTTTCACAGTAAATATGATGAAAGAATTTTAATGGACTATTTTTTTAAAGAAATAGACTTAAGCATACATTTAAAATTGAGTTGTTCATCTATTCATGATAAAAATCCAGAGGAGAAGAGCTGAAAGCTTTTCCTCTAAAGTCAGGAACAAGACAAGCATGTCTACTATTGTAACTCCTATTCATTTATGTGTTTTTGTTTTTAAGATATGGACTTGCTATGTCATTCAGACTGGCCTGACCTTGTAGTGATCCTCCTGCCCCAGCATCCCAGATGCTGGATTATAGGTGTGCACCACCATACCTGGCCACTTCTATTCAATATAGTTCTGTAGTACTTGAAACATTAGTCAGAGCAATCATTCAAGAGAAAGAAGTAGAAGAGATATATGTGTAGGAAAAGAAGAACTCAAATTACTATGATTTGCAGGTGACACCATCCTCTACATAGAAGACCCAAAAAATTCCACCAAAAGGCTCCTAGCAGTAGCAACTAAATCAGTACTATGGCAGGATACAAACTCAACACACAAAATCAGTAGCAATTTTATATACCAATAATGAACTCACTAATAAATTAGGAAAACAATATCATTCTCAATAACATCAATAAAAATGAAATGCTTAGGGAAGTGAAAGACCTCTATGAAGAAAACTACTGTACTCTGAAAGAGCTTCAAGAGGATGTCAGCATGGAAAGATACCCCTGTTCCTGGGCAGGCCAAACCAATATTATCAAAATGGCCATACTCTCTGAACTGATTAGGATTAATGCAACCCCTATAAAAATACCAACAGCATCCCTCACAGAACTGGAAAAAATAACCCTAAAATTCATCTGGAAGCCCCAAAAGACCCAGAACAGCAGAAGCAATCCTCTGTAATAAAAGCAGAGCAGGAGGCATCACAGTCCTGGGTTTGAAGTTATATTACAAAGCTGCAGTGATAGAAACACTGTGTACTGCCACAAAACCACATGTGGACCCGTGGAACAGAACAGAGGATGCGCAACCCCAGGCACATTCAACAAATTAATCTTTGATGAAGGGGCCAAACACATGCAGGAGGAAATATATCTCTTCAACAGATGGTGCTGGGATACCTGGCTATCCACGTGCTGAAGACTGAATATAGACCCACAAGTCTTACCCTGTACTAAAATAAAAATGGATCAAAGATCTAAATATTAAAATAGAAACAACCTTCTAGAAAACAAAGTAGGTAAAACTCTTGAAGACATACTTACTCAAGGACTTTCTGAATAGAATACCAGATGCTCCAGAAATAACCTCAAGAATCAACACATAAAATCGTATCAAGTTAAAAAGCTTCTGTACAGCAAAGGAAGCAACCAACACAGTGAAGAGACAACCTATAGAATCCCAAAACACTTTTGCCAGCTACTCCTTGGACTGAAGGCTAGCATCTAGAATATGAAAAGGAATAAAAAACTTAGACCCGTCCACTTTTCAATGGAAGTACAAACAGTGAATAAATACATGAAAAAATATTCAGCATCTCTGGACATTAGAGAAATGCAAATTGAAATTATACTGAGATTCTATTTCACCCCAGAAAGAATAGATATCATAAAGAAATTAAATAATAACAAATAATGACAAGACTATGGAGAAAAAGGGACCCTTTTACATTATTGGTGGGAAGGTAAACTTGTTCAACCACTATGGAAATCAGTATCACGATTCCTCAAAAACTGAAAACTACAAATTCCTTCAACCCAGCTCTTCTTCTAGGTAGGTGTATTCCTGAAAGAACTAGACAGCAATACCTACTCATGTTTACAGCAGCATAGCTCATAAGAGCTAAATCTTGGAATCAGTGCATGTGTCTATCAACAGACAAATGTTCATAGCAAGCCCTGGTCTTTTAAAAACATCCTATTACGAGTTGAGTGCTATAAACATGAGTATGTGTGTATCACTGTAATATGATGTCTTTGACTCTTCCAGAAAGATAACTAGAACTGGAACAGCTGGGTCAAATTAAATTTCTAATATATATGTATAAAACACATAGATAAAAATATAATACTTATACACAGTGGAGTACTACTGTGCTATAAAGAAGAATGAACTCAGGTCATTTGTAGGAAAGTAGATGCAACCTGAGACCAAAAGTTTAAGTGAAACAAATAAAACACATAAGCTTAAATATTTTATGGTTTCTTTCCTATGACAAACCCCCAATATAAATAAATTGAAGAGGAAATTAAAGATAAGAGCAAACAGGGAGGTGCATCTTTTACAAGAGGGAAGGAGATTTAGAATGGAGGGTGGGGAGGGCAGGGAAGGAGAGGGGATGAAGAAATGAGTGAAGGTGTGGTAGGATGTGACCCAGCTCCCGAATGGATGCAGTCATCACACACTGCAATCATGTACTAATTACAATAAAAATTTGAACAATGAATTGTTAAATAAAACCCACTGAGGAGTCCATCTGAGGTATGATCCTTCTGATCGCTGGATTTCACCCAGTGAGACTATCATAGACTTGAGGTAATGCTTCCTGGGTGATGTCTCACTTGAACTTTTGAAAGGTGTAGTACTGTGTGGATGGTGGAAAATTATATTCTCTCTAAAAATAAATACTTGCACCATGTGGTCTTTTTTTCCCCTCCAGAGTAGAGCCAGAGGCTTTAATAATCAGACAGCTGGAGTTTGTGAGAGGCCACAGTGCAAATGAAATTCTCGAGGCTTCTCAAAGGATTTATCTCGCAAGGTGGCAAACACTCAGAAACAGAACGAAACAATTGTCAGCCTTGGTTTCACTTCACATTTTACATAGCTTCTCTTTTAGTGTTTCAAACATGTAAGTCAAAGTTTATATAGATGGAATTGAGGTATTAAGGATTTACTAAGAACTTTTAACTTAATGGACCTTTATAAAATACAACAAGATTCCTGGTCTGGCTACTTAATTAACTGGGTTGTCCCACCCAAGATGTTGTGTTTAATCTTTGGGGGATGGTTCTGTGACTATCAAGCATAACATACACACAGTATCTAATGTAAACCTTTAAAAATGGTCAGTCTACACAGCATGTATAAAGCCATGAAGGAAAGTCATACCTTAGGTGTAGAGCTGAATTTTCCTTGAGGGCCTTAGGTCCTCTATATAAACTTGATGGCCCCTAAGTAAAACCAAATAACTTTTGTAATTTTAAGCCTATTTTTTTTTATTTTAAAGAGATTAGTTAAAAAGAAGAACAATAGCAGCACACCAACATCACAGACATGAACAAGACAAAGCAAGAGCATTGAAAGTGATACAGGGTTTCAAAACAAAATGATAGGACTCAACGGTGGTTGTGAGATTACATGCTGCTATCTCAACTATGTTGCTCAGATTACCAGATGCAAGAATGCAAGATTGTTCAAACATTAAAGAGAATTAAAAAATTATTCAATGAAACATTAGAGATAATACAGAATTTCACTAGACAAGATGGTAGGAATTCACCACTGGTTGTTCCATTGCATAGTGTTGTCTTCAAATCAGTTGCTCAGATTGCCAGATATAAGCGTGCAATCTTGGTCAAAATAGAAAAAATTTTAAGAATTAACTGCTCCTTTCCATATAACATCAGATATCAGCAGTACAGTTATCCCAGTTATTAATATATTTCTCTCTCTCTCTCTGTATATATATATATATATATATATATATATTCTTCTCCTCTCTGTATATATTTTGCCTTTCTTCCTTCTTTTTTCTTTTTTCCCTCATCACAGTTGTTCCTTCCATTGAGCAGTTTCTTTCCCTTTCACACCATCCACTGCACTATAAGTCTAAATTTCTTAAAGGTAGAAATTTCACCTCCATCGACCTTATGTTAGTACACAGTGATCTATGTGGCTCTGTATTCCATCTTTAGCATGTGGATAGCCGGTTCATGCACTTTGCTCTATCTGAAGTGATATAAGTGGCAGCATTGAAAACCTACTAGTACCGGACTTCCGGGAAGATGGCGACCGGGTAGGCAGCAGAGAGAGAACCTCCCAGAGGATTACCACCCAAACAATGAAATATAGCAATATGAAGACAGAAATGAGGACTTCCGGGAAGAAGACGACCAGCCGAGAGAGCGAGTGCGGAGGGAAGAACAGCTTCAGCTCCTGAACCCGACAGAGAACGCGCTACTGGGACAAA
>PVLD010029244.1:0-18312 GCA_004027595.1 Dinomys branickii | reverse complement strand
TGTTTTCCCATTTCTGGGTATCAGATTCAAAATGTGGAGCTATAAATTCCACAGGCAGTTCAGCAGGCGGAGGTCTGCTGCAAAGGCTGCTCCAATGATTCCTTCTCTTTGGGAGAATGTCCCTTAAGCTTTCTGCTGAGATTTGTTCTTCTGTCTTCCCTTTTTTGGGTATCTGATTCAAAATATTGAGCAGTAGATTCCCCCGGCAGTTCAGCAGGCAAAGGTCTGCTGCAGAGGCTGCTCCAATGACTTTTCTTTGGGGGAATGTCCCTTAAGCTTTCTGCTGAGAGTTCCGCTTAAAAGGCTGTACAGAATTTACTTTCATTTCCTTTGTCTTCCTTTGGTTTGTGAATACCAGAGCTCAAAGACAAGGGGAAGAAAGAGAGCGGAAGGGCCTGGCGGAGCTCAGCGGCACCAGCACCTGCCTGGCGAGCTCGAGGTCCGAAGTTCGATTCCAACAAGAGTAAAGGAAGTGTACTGAGATACATAAAGCACAAATAAATACAAAAGGTTTATATATTTAATAAAAACAAGGCAAGTACTTGATTTTAAGTTGTTCTTGCTGCTGTAACGTGAACTCTCCACAGCTTGATATAAATGGTACTTTAGAGAATTAGGAGCAAAGAATGGAGAATTCTATCTGGATTAACAGAGTCTGGAATCGTTGGCAACAGTTCTGGGGAACGTGATGACTGAGGGGACTTTGTGGGCACCGCATCTTAGTCCCAAACTGATCATGAAAAAGAAAACACTGGAAAATATGAAAAATTTTAGAAAATAGGATTAGAGTGTCAGTATTAACAATGAGGCCATATACAGATAAATATGTGGGTATGACATTAATTAACCCATCAAAAAGTATTCAATTTTTTAACACTATTAAACTTAAGCATCACAAGTTCCCCCAAAATTTAAAAGTTCATCTTTGTTGTTAAAATATAAGCTGTCTGCCATGTAAACCTTGTGTGAGAGTCACGGAATAGTTATACAAATAGGTTCTCCTCTAGACTCTATTAACAAAGTTAGGAGCCAACACTCTGAAATATTTTCAATCTATTCAAAATATTAAAGGCAATAACAACATAGCCCAACAGGAAAAAGTAAATGGAGTTTCACAGAGCTACATCTATCCATAGTATCTATCTTAGTATAATCAACCCTTCTAATGTTAGGAATTTTCTTGAAATGCTTTCAATATAACATACTCTCTGTTTAGGTTTTCAAAAATAAAGACTTGTTTATGGGTATATTTTAATATACATATTAATATATTTTATATACATAATATCATTCCTTCTATATGAAATATCCAGCAAACTGAAATTCAGTGAATGAATAAGTTGTTCAACAAGGTGAGGACGGATTAGCAATGCACACGGCATCTTCTTCAAGTGATGAATCTGTTCTAAACAGGACAATAATGTCTGTATGGCTGCATGGATCTACTAAAAGCATTGAATGATATACTTTAAAGGGAAATTTTACTGTACATAAATTGTGTACCAATAAAGGCAGCAAAAGTAAGTGAGTAGATATAGAAATATCAAAGGCAGATAAAACCTTACATTCACTTTGGACATCTCATGGACACTGAACACATCCGCAAATATTTCTGTGATTACAGTTATATAAAATATGTTCATCATCAATTACATGATTTAACATCCAGATTCTAAACTTAATAAAAATAGAATGAAAATATATTTGTGATAACAGAAGAATGAAATACGTTCAATAATTTTAATGGTATGGTCATTATTCTTCAGGGTGAAACCTTGGTAGTTGTCTAACCAATGTTTTCTTTGAAATGCAAAGTTAACTCGTGTATATCTCTAAGTTAAGCATAAACTTTAACTACTTCTTATGGCTTGTATTTAGATGTCCCCTCAGAGCCTCATGCAGTCATAGTTGGGGCAGTTTCAGAGCCAGCTGTATCCAGTGTATGGGACACTGGAATTGATTCATGATGCAGTGCTAGGCTCAAGAGCATTAGGATTTTTTTTTTTAATTTTGAAGAAAGATAAAAAAGAAATAAAAGCTATGATGCAGAGTTTCAAAGCAAGATAATAAGAAATTCACAGCGGTTAATGTATTGCATAGAGTTGTCTTCAAAGCAGTTGTTCAGATCACAAAATGTAGGCATGCAAAATTAATCAACCAATATAACCACTAGGATTAAGAGGTGAGTGCCACCTGCCATAAGTAGCCTGGATACAATTGAAAGGGCGGAAAGACACTGTTAAGTCCTCTGATTGCTTTTGCCATCTTCTGCCCACCATGTTTCCCCTCTGGGATGCTCCTCTGCCATGCCAACATGCCTGGGAGCCAGCCAATTGTGGATTGAAATGTAGAAATATTTCAATCTAATAATCTAATATTTCAATCTAATCAAATATTTTGCTCTACAAAATATGAGCCAAATAAACTATTGCTCCTTTAAATTTAGGTGTCAGGTATTTTGTCTCAGCAATGAGAGAAAAGTAACTAAGATGCTACTTAACAAGATTTTAAAAGTGTGGAGCTGTGAAAGTGTACTCGTTAGCTATGCATTATACAAAATAGTTAAATTTTATACAAAGTGACCTCAGAATTGTATTTGGAAATGCCTGGAAATTTAAACTATAGATTTTAGGTAATTACTGCCCCAGGCATTTTTATCTTCAACAAAGTATAATTTAAATATTAACATTCTTCTGTTCTTATTTTTTATGAGGGAAGTGTTTTAATCATGGGAAGTGTAATATTTTTCTACAGTCTATTTTTCCCTCAGTGTCTTCTGCATACAGTTTACATTGATGTTGGCAGAGAAAAGAATGAAAAACAGAAATATCTCTTTTTCCATTCATCTATCACAGAACCTTCAAGGAGTCCGGAGTAGTGGTTAGATTGGAATGAATTTCAGAGGGGCAAGATGGACTTTGCATCCCTATGTAAATATCGCTCTGAGTATCCTTCCTTTAGGAGTAGAACAGAATGAGCAACTCATGGAAGAGGCAACTGCTATTCTTTTTAGTATTACATAGACATTTAAAGAGGTTATTTCCTGTCTGTCAAGTCCATGGCCTTTCTTTTATTCCTGCAAGAAAGTTTATATAAGGTATCATGCAGTTTTAAAAGGCTATTTTAATACATTTTCTTTCTTCCCTATTTGGTCAAGTGATGAAGAAAATCAGGCAAGTGTCCCCTATTCTAGACCCTTCTGAGGTGAAGAATTCTAAAAAGGTAAAACTCAGAAATAGCTTTCAAATTCTCATGGTCAGAAGGAAGGGATTGTAACATCAAGATTATGGTAAGTGAATGGTAAGTTTCTTACTTAACTAATTTCAATGCGCAATCCTTTTGTACAGGATCTCTAGTGCCATTAAAAATACATTAAAAATCAGACAGCGAGTTTACAGAATTATGACATATATACACAGGTATTCCCAAATCATTAATCTTTCATTTTTGCTTTTGGCATTATAAAAATTAAATTTCTTATCTATAAATTATGGCTTCCCTTAATACTTAAAGTCATGTACACACACACACACACACACACACACACACCTATATAGGCATAAAGACGAAAGTATGAACACCTGCATACATATGCATGCACACAGGTAGAGTTGCATACAGGTACCTAAGGAAGCTAATTTTATTAGTCAGTTTTCCTGTCCTTGAGACACAATGCCTGACACAATTTGAAGTAGGAAACATTCTCTTTAGCTAACAGTTACAGGATAATTCAGCACATGGGGAGAAGGCTCATAGAAAGAAACCTCTTGGTGGAGGAGCATAGTGAAGGAAAGCTGCTTCTTGTGTGGCAGGTAGAAAGCAAGGGTAACATGCCACAGCAGAAGGGGTGAGGAACCAGATAGAGGCCCAAAGGGGACACCTATGTGACCCAACTCCTAGAGCTGTCCTCCACCAACCCTGGGGCAGATCTGAAAGATGATCAAGTTTAAACTCTACTGAAGAGCCACACACTCACTCTTTTCCAACTTGCTCCCCAAACATATCAATCATACCTAATCCCAAAATAAAATAATAAATCAATAATTCAGCCTCATATAATGCAGCTATCCAGCATATAACTGGTAATTCAATAATCTCTTCCCCTAAGTCTCAATAATGTCATCATTTTTCAAAAGCCCAAGGTCAGAACTCTTCTGAGAATCAAGGCAAATTCTTACCTGGGAACCTCTATAAAAAATAAGAAACAGGTTACATCATTCCAAAGGATGATGACAACAATCTTATTCCAAAAAGGGAAGATAGTGACATAGAAACTACTGGACCAATCCAAGACTAAACTCCAGAAGTGCAAACATTAAGTACTGTTACTTAATGTTCGGCATTCGGGATATTTGTTAAAATGTGAGGCATTCATTTCTGAGTACAAACAATTCTCATGCAGAGAATCTGAGGTCCTGGCCCATTTTCCTTCTCTAAATATAACATAACCCTACATTACCTCATCTGGTCTCTTAAATTTATTAACTTTAGATTAATTACACACCAATACAAATGGATATACCTGTTTTTTTGTGTCACAGCCTGAGGTTCTAGCTTTCTGCAGCTTTCTTTTTTTTTTTTTTTTTTTTTTTTACCTGAATTGATTATTAGAATGTCACATTGGAAATCTGGTTCTGTTTTGTATTTTCTTTCTGCCTCTAATACCTTCCCCCTGGTTTCTAGTACAAAAATATCTTCCTTTACTTTTGGAGACTCTTTTAAATAAATCATGTCAGTAAACTCAGTAACCCACATGGAAATGATGATTGAAGCCAAGTAGAGTTCCTTTTGTGTAATGTTCTCTTTGAGAGGGTAACTTAGCTGCTCTCAGACTAGTGCGTATTCTCTGTTTCATTTTTGTACTTTCTCATGATCTTGAATTAGCTTTTAGTCTGTTCATCTATCAACTAGACCATGAGTAGCAGTCCTTGATTCGTGCTCTATCTTCGGAAACACTCTTCAAGTGTTCATCACGAGCTACTGAGTCTTTCTCCTTCCTTGATCTTTTAAGCGTTGAGGAAACTGCAGAAAGAGAAAAAAAGTCTATCTCCAGATCATTATTTTGTCCTCCAAAACAGAGTAGGATTATATGTAATTTCTCAGGATAATCCCTTATGTGTACAGGCATGTACACTTGAGTTTAAATGTGACAAAAACTTATATAAGGCTCCCTGTCACCATTATGACCTTGTTGGACCCTTTTCTCTTTGGCAATGACGAATGGAAGTTTTGATTAGTATGTTGGCATTTAGTGTCTCAGAGTAAAAGAACTATTTTAGCAGGAACAAGAGAGAGAGTACAGGATGCTAGAGAGTTGTAAAATAAAAATATAAAAATTATACCTACTACAGCATTCAAATTAGCAAATCAACTAGAGGATAAGTATGAGAATCTAGCATTGTCTGTGGTATCTACCATGTGGCCCCTAATTGCACACTGATTTCCATTTGCTGAATATTCTTTTTCTTAATTCTACCTCACATTCTCCCAAGGTTAGAGGTGGTTATTGATCAGACAAGGATCATATTTCATGCAGAGGAAAGTCTGGCCAGTTCAATTTGGTAATCCAGAGTTTGTCTTTGGGGCCAGGGATATAGTTCAGAAGCATAAGCACTTGCCTGGCAAGCCTGAGGTCATGAGTTCCATTCCTGGTACAAAAAACAAAAAAGAGTTTGTCTTTAACATATTGAATCTCTAGCCCTAACAAAAGCTTCATCAGTTATAGGCAGCTACTCAGTTATTTTGTTTTTATCAAAGAGGTCAAAGGAAGCTAAGCACATATTCTGGGATGGTTTCTCTGTTAGAATTATTTTGTTATATTTTAGGCTATTTTTACCAATCATTCATCTATTACCTCCTCCTCAGATTAATAAGCTTTTTCTCCCATCAGTCAGTGTGCTATTTGTTCAACTTCACCCCATGAGTTAGCTGGGAAGGCATCCTTAATAAACCATTTCCAAAATCTTCCCTCATCTTTCTCTAAAGTAAAGCCTTGGCTGTAATTTATAGTCACACATTATCTAAATCATTTTGTTCCTTTTAGCAACTAAAACAATTACACAGAGTTTGTTATTTTGAAGGACTCAGGGGACTCTGCAAAGTGTACTCTTGGAGGACTTTAAGGAAGACAAAGGCTTTGGGAAACAATGGAACGCAGAGGAAGGCAATGATTAGGGTGCTCCAAAGCTTCCAGTCGATGTCTGTAACCTCTTTTTTTCCTACAGAGAACTCAGTCTGTCTTCATACTTGGAACAGTTATGATTTGTGCAAATTATGTCAAACTCAGAAGAATCCTTGTACCTGTTTACTGAGAAGTATACTATATGCAGTGATCACTCAGTAAAACCCAGGTCTTGGGTTGTATAAAGTAGGTAAAAATCAATATTTTCACTATCCCTTAGAAAATATAGATAATCGCCTATAGATTGAGCCTGGGCACGTTTCAATCTTTAAACCATCAGACAAATCACTAAGTAGCACACCTCATTTCCTTTGTGTTGAGTTGTCAGTTTATGACTTCCAGACATCACTGAAAAGGAGGCTACAGGTAGTCTCAATCCTACTGTAACATAAACGTATTCTTACACAACTTTTCACTTACATTAGCAGATAAATAAACATTTTTTTGTTTTTGCTCAGAGAGTGTAGCAGGCAGATTTAAGGTATCCCAGTGATGTCTATTTCTTGATGTATGCACCACTGTACAACCTGGCATTCATTAAGGTTCTCAAGAGAAACAGAATCAACATATGACATATATATAGTTCTACAAAGACATTTACTGGTAGGCGTATAGCAGCAGAGGCAAAGGAGGCACAGTGCCTGTCTACAGGACGAAAGGTGGAAGAGTCCAATGGCCATCTGTGCACAGAGGATCCAGTGGCAGACAATTATTGAAGGACTGGAAACCCCCGTGGATTCTCTGGTATGAGTGTGCACTGGAAGACAGAAAAGTCTGCTTTGGAAGGTTGAAGAGCCTGGAGCCAAATGTCAAAGACAATGACAAATCTTGGAGCTCTTTCCAAAAAGAAGCCTCTCCCTTCTTCCTCAAGGTGCAAGCCTGCTGGCCAGCACCACCCACATCCAGGATGGGTCTGTCCCCGCACTTAGTTTGTGGGTCTCCATGTCAGTCATCCCCTAACACATTCAAAATTTACTAATCTGCTAAGCAGTTCTTACTCAAGTCCGGTTGACTTATCGCAATTAGATCACCAAGCTGTTCCATCTGTGTGAGGACTTGTGACCTGGTTCTGAGCCCCCTGTAATTATGTCCATTATGTAAGATCCATTTTATTAGCACACCTACTGGCAAATTTCGCTCTCTTTGCCAGACTTGAAGAAGAAAGCTAACACCAACAACACTGAATCTTTAAAGAAATAAAACCAGCAAACTATCTGAGCTCATATGCAGACCTTTCCAGATGAGGTGCCCGATGTGAACCAAACCCTGGGCACCATTCTGACTGCAGTATTTAGAGAAACCAGATAAGCCTTGCTCAGATTACAGATTCACAGGAAATATGCAACAATGAGAGTTTGTTATTGTAAGCTGCTAAGTTCATTGTGATTTTCTTTCTTTCTTATTTTAAAGAGGGAAAAAACAATGAAAATGATATGGAATTCTGCATGCATGAATCTCATTTTGTCTCCTTAGTGTAAGAAACTGAAAGAGTAAACACGATTCAAAAGGTACAATAGATACTGTTAAAGGAAAAAAATTGCTCAAAAGGAAAGAACAACTGGGATGAGGGAAAGGAGAAAAGAAGGAAGGGGAAGAAAATTTGTGTAGATACAAGATAGCTAAGATAATTGTACTAACTTTTATTAGCTAATTGTGATTTCCTATACCACTCAGAAAACAAACCCAGGCAGTTTGTTTGATAGGGGTTTGTTCCACTTGAAGCTAAAAAATTCCTTAGAACTTTTAATTACAATACATGAAGGCCAATCCTGTGGTTTCCCTCGAAAGTCCTTTCCCAGCTTTCCTCATCTCAGTCAATGGCATCAGCAATCAGATAGCTCTGAGGCCAAAAGTGTATGACTCCATTTACTTGTTTATGTGTGTGTGTGTGTGTGTGTGTGTGTGTGTGTGTGTAAGTTTATATAGAATTTAATCATTACATAATACTATGTATATATTTAGGGGGTGTTGTGTTTTAATATATATAAAAATATTAAAATTTTTAATATATTTAATATATTTATACTTTAAATATATTTATTGAACATTTGAATTATTATTATTCATTATACATGAAAGTTTGATTTCTACATTTCTTCAGATATCACACCAAACTCCTATTAGAGCTCCTCAGATTTGCCTCCAAACATAATTACAATTCCTCTGTTCCTTTTGCTGTCTACTGTACATTAGTCTAGGGCATTTCAGTTCTTGGAAACCTGATGTCAATCAAATAAAGTTACCTTAATGCTTAAATTTTGCCCATGTGTTTTTATTGTTATCAAACTCTAACTCTGCACTCCAGCAAATCTGCCTTAGCTGGTTTCCCTCCATTGCCTTTGCTCACTGCATACGATTCTCTCCATCTCTTAGTGAATTCCTCCTTTACTTCCCATTTCTGCAATTTAGCATTTTGTATTATTTCTACCTGGAACACTCTTCACAAGCTTTGTCCAATTCTCGACTGCACAAATAAAAACACATTTCTCTACCACATTTTATTTTCTATACTGAACTCATCACAAATTTCATTTCTTTCCTTTTCTTTATATTTTTTGTGTATTGCCTGTAGTGTTTCCCACTATGCAGGTTTCATGAAGTGAACATCATATTCTGGTTGGTTTGCTGTTGTATTTTTAGTCCAATGTCCATCAGTATCTCACCTAATAATTCTCTTCCTAGTTCTTTCTTTTCTTCCATATCCCTCCTCTCTCTCTCTGTCTCTCTGTCTCTGTCCCTGTCTCTCTCTGTCTCCCTGTCTCTCTTTTCTTCGTGTCTCTGTCTCTCTCACTCTCTGTTTCTCTGTCCTTCTCTCTGTGACTTCTGTCTCTTGTTTTTCAGTTTCCTTTTCAAATGTTATCTGATCACGTCTTGGAGACTGAAAATGGGTCAGCTGTGAGCATGATACCTGAAATGGGAAAGTGTTTGCCTCTCAGTGAGTATATTAAGAGTAAGGAAAATAAAGATCATAAATAAAACATCAAACTCTAATAAACTATTTAAACGCTCCTACTAAGTGTAATGTTTCCTAGTCCAAACGGAGTTGGCCTTGAAGATATTAGGGATTGACATCGGACAAAGTAGTATAAATTTTTAAAAAAATAATTAAAGTTAGGAAAAGGTGAAACTAGTTCAATTTCCTGCTTTCACATTCACTTCTTTCCAGTTCTCGGATAAGCGATTTATAATTTTAAATTTCTTTATTGGAAATACTGTGGCATTTGCCAGATTCAGAGGTACTAACGTTGAATCTCAGTTCTTCTGAGTCTCTAAGCTTTATTGTAATTTGTGTACGAACATTAAGGGAGTAGGGGCTGAAGAGTCCTTCTCCGAGTAACTTGGAGTCTCACAGAATCTTCTGTACAGAGTAGATATAAATCGGAAATGTCTTAAAAACTCCTTATCATTCTGTTAAATCAGTTAACTAAACATTAGATCTATAAAATAAAATAAAAGCATTACATCACAAGTTCCAACTTACTTTGTATCCTTAACCTTAGTGAAAGAACCCACTGAAATTAATTTTTATTTTCCATTCACAGTTACAGTAGTACCCAGAGTGAGAGTCTATACGGTGGTGTCTGGACTTTATAAGCTCTCCAGTCTATTCCCCCAACTCATGACTTTAGGTCCTAAGTCCTTCACCTTCTTTTCCATACATCAGTGTGTTCTTTATGACTTCAGTGTTTCTCTTTTACCTTTACTCTTGACCAGGCTCTTTTGATTAATCTTCTTTGCTTCACTTTTTCCTCTTGTTTCCTTTTATTACCAATATTCTGTGCAAAGGATGGAAACACCTTCCTGGTTCCTGTTTAGAGCTTCACTGGACAGTGTGTCCATTTAGCTACTCTGTTTCACCAAGGTGAATGAGGAAAAAGTTTTCTCAAATTATTCAGTTAATTTATGAGAATCACCACATTTTCTACCAATCTGAGACAAAGGTAGGGCTCACACACAGAAAAAAGCAATTTAATGTTCGAATTCTTAAACCTGAAATCAGTAAATATTCATTGACCGCACACATTGTGACTATTCATTGATTGCACACATTGTCACTAACCTTGTGTTTTAAAGCCTGGAACACTTGGGAAACAAGGTGCGACAAAGCTTCCTTTCCTTCAAGAATATTGCTGTGTTGGAGAAAAATAAGGATAGCTGACTATATACCCAAACAATTGGAAATTACTGAAACTATTTAACTCAGTGTTGCTATGCAGAGTACAGATCACAAAAATATTTATGAAGGAAAAACATAACTGTGTGTCACCAAATGGAAATGTCTCAACTAGAATCAAGTAAATAACCAGGTTGATGCAACTAAAACAATGATTAAAGTCTCTGACAGAAAATTTAGAAACATTCATTGCTTTAATCATGGGAATAGGCTAAAAATAAACCCTCAAGGATTTTTTCAGGTTTTTGATGTTGAACAGGCTATTAGATTTTTCCTAGGAATTTGCCTCTGCTTTGATTTTTTTCTCAAAAAAAAAAAAAAGGAAAAAACAGAAATTCTTACCTGTGCCAAGGAAACAGGTAGATATTTTGTAAATACCTAGAGATCTATTAATATCAAAAAGGACACCATATATAATATGTTACCTCCTGGGAATACTGCATTTAAAGTCTGTTGAAAATCTTTAATAAAAATGTAGAGATAAGGCAAACACACATTCTTATCACTATGCCCATCACACACACAGTCACACATGAACACTGCACATCACAACCACATGTACAAAAATCCCACACACTACATACCTTATGTCCCATATTCCTCTGTCCACAAAAGATCAAGAGACCAAATCCAATACATGCATTTTCCTTCAATTATAGATGAAAAACCAATAGTTTTGGAAAGTTCAAGTAGGTCACTTTCATTAAAATGACATTAATTGTCTCATACAAAGTGTATTTTATTTTCTGTACATGTGTATTAAAGAAATCAAAAGTGTTAACAGCTTTTTTTTATGCTGGTGATTTTTAAAGTGTATGTGTAATTTAAGAGTGCAGATCAACAGAAAGAGAACATTTTAAAATAAATGATATAGGCAGGAAGTCAGTCAATCAGAAAAAACAGTCTTATTAAACAGATAAATATCAAACACTATGCTTTCACGGTTGAGGAATTTTAAAAACTGATGGGTCAAAAGAGAATATACAAGCTATAACCTGGACATCGACAGTTATTTCATAACTGCATCTGAAAGGCCAGAGGAGTTAATGGAAGTTCTGGAGAATTATTTGAGCATGGAAAGTAGTTCAGGCCAGGAATTCCTGAGGTACCAGACCAGAGTGTAATTCTTAGTCTCTCTGTGTTCCTGTCATCAGAGCCAAATCTCACAGCTGAATACTGACCCAAGCAATGACTGACTACCACCTGAGAACTACTGGCAACAAGCATGGTCTACATTTCTAAGATTTTCTAAAATAAACTGAGCCTGGAGCCATCTTGAAAATATATGGAATATAATCTTGTTGAGTCCTTTAGTATCTTTGAATTATTTGGGCCATATTTATGCTAGGAATCTTTATGTATAACAAGGTCCCTAGGTAATTCTGAAGACCAAGCAAGTCTGTAATCAGATGTTTAGAACAGAAGCAGCACGTTACTAGCTTTCCCTAGATTTCTAGCACTGCTTCTCCTTCCTTGATTCAGGCTTCATTCATTTCCTAGTGTTGCCATCAAATGCCCTATTATGGCTAGCTCTGCTAGACTGTCAGTAGCCTCTCGGACTCACACTTACTATCTGTACACTCAAAAGAAAATCCACTGAAAGTTAATGATGCTACTTTGTGAATCAACTGAACTTCCACTAAGTCTCTGTAAAGATGTGGAAGCAAAGTGATGCACTTTAGACTATGGGCACTGAGGGATGGAGGGCGTCCATCATTCTTTCTAGTGACCAACATGTAAATCTGCCTCTTATATTTGGAAAAATCCCTCACCATATCAGATAGAACCTGAATCCTAATTTAGATGCTGAAAGGGCCAGATAATTTCTTTCTAGCCTTTCTGTTATTTGAGGGCAACCTCACAGATAAGAAGCCTTCTCTTCCCACCAGACACTGGCACGACCACAGAATGGGTGACTTTCTCTTGTTTTCTGAAGCATCAAGAACAACAGTCCTGGTGGTAGAATCTGCCCTCATGATACCATTTTCCAGTCTCTAAGGTGAGATGTTAGTAGGTGTGTTTTTTTAAATACTGCTTAAGTTTAAGGACTAAAGATGATGAGTATTTTCCCTTTCAACTTTGTTGCTTTCTTTCTCCTGGAAATGGAAACTTTTCTGAGACACGGCGTGCTTGCTCTTTACCCTCCAAAGCATCTCAAAATTTCTTACCTACATGTACATAGTGAGGCATCTCCATTCATTGCATGTAAACCATAATAAGGTAAATAAGTAAGTTCAAAGACTAATGAAACAGGCCATGGAAGAAAATAAATAATTACTAGGATAAATGTTCATCACATTTTAAAATTTTTCCAAGTGGTATTATATACATTCTTCAGTGGCAAGGTGATTTTGTTTATGTGTCTTTCTTTACAAAAGCAATGGCCCACTGAGAATTTCTTGTTGTTCTAAGAAAGTGCTGTAATTTTAACTTCTGAATTCGTAATGATTTCAATGAACATAAAAAGGCACCTAAATTAGAAAAAATCTGTAAGTATATTCCTGATAAATATTCAGGGAAAACAAATTCATTGTATTTATTCTAGTTCTTAAAAGTTGTCAGTGTGGTAGTCATTAAAAAAATGTTTTAACGTTCACTATTGATTTTCTAAAGGATTAAAAATAAAAGTAACATTCATATGTACACATACTTAAAATTTGCTGAAAATCTTTAATAAAAATGTGGCGATAAGGCAAACACACTTCTTATCACTATGCCCATCACACACACAGTCACACATGAACACTGCACACCACAACCACATGTACAAAAATCCCACACTCTACATACCTCATACCCCATATGCCTCTGTCTCAAGAGATCACGAGACCAAATCCAATGTACACATTTTCCTTTGGTTATAGATGAAAAACCAATAGTTTTGAAAAGATCAAGTAGGTCACTTTCATTAAAATGACATTAATTGTCTCTCATACAAAGTCTTTTTTATTTTCTATATATGTATATTAAAGAGATCAAAAGTGTTGACAGCCATATATATATCTCCTAATGATCCTCCCACCTACCTAAGGAGTAAATGTGTGGAGGCTGTATTTCCATGTCAAAACTGGGATCTTCAAGCCCACTCTCTACTGTGTAGTTTTGATAAAAATGATCTAGCCTGTGTTGCAAATGTACTAGTGATTTTATATGTTTACTAATTAGAATGTCCTATTTCAAACTAGAAAATACAATTCTTTTTAGGTAACACTTTCAAACTGCTCTTGAGTGATGACAACCTTGTAGGTTGTTTAACTTACTGCAGGTTTTGGTCAAACAGTGCATGTTTTCACTTTCATCCCAATTCTCCCTTTAACAGGAATCTCTTGCATAGTCCTATTTCAACAGATTAAATGACACACTTAAATATTTACTATGAGAAAATTATTTCTAACAGATACATGTGTATATATATATATATATATATATATATGCATATATATAATCAGCGTGTCGCATCAAACCTGAGATAATTTGCACATTAGAACAAGAAGTGTATTTGCCCAAGACATTACCTTTAGCCTGAATAACTCAGACCTGTCCATGAGAATGTTGGAAAATTTGTTGCTTTGTAATGGCTTTAAAAATAATTCCATTGTTATTTTTATTTAATGCTTTGAGTTTACATTTTGACACTCATTTTGGCCTCCTGTGTTAGATACTGAAACCTGTGGCTCCTTCAAATTCTGTGGTGAAATATATAAACACAAATTTTGCTATGTTTACACAACCCAGCCCAAACTGGATGTGATGCACGGCCTTCTGTGTGTACCTGCCTCTGGCTATGGCCCTTTAGAAAGTATGAGAAACACCTGTGTCATCCCCCATAACAAAGAAAAAACTCACCTCTAAATAAAGAATTAAGCTAGAAGGCCCAAATAAGATGCTATACTTGGAAATATGTAATTTTAAGAACAGAGAAAATGTCCTAACCCAGAATACATACAAGTTAATGAAGTCTTTCCAGATGTAGAACAAGAATATACCTTTCGGAAAGGACTGGGTCTAACAGTCAGGTGAGGCTGCTCTTTCAGTCACTGGCCAAGAGCATGCCCAAGACCTGGACTCAAGATTTCCATGTCTTAGAAACTAGGGTTAAAATATACAAACAGACATCATATACAAGACTGAATCTTAACAATCAACTCAAAAAATCTGTTTGAAATTAGAATTCTTAGCCAACAAGTAATTGCACCACTGGACAATCTTCTATAGCCTATCAAAATACATTTTGATGAAGAGAACTAAAATAATCTCTGTAAATGTCAAATTTGTATGAACTTTTTAAATAAAGGAAACATATATTCAGATTTAACTCACAAAACAGGAATTCTAAATTATAATTTGGAAAATAAATTTTTAAAACCCTTCATTTATAAAATAGTTTTCTAAACAATACTGGATTAAAAAGTAGAAATATGTCTGAATAAAAATGATCCAAGTGTTACATTAACAAAAAAGTGATAATTTCAGATTTCAACTATGTGTTATATCATAAATACTCATTAACTAGATAATTTCTGTATTTGTGAAATTATTCTTTATAATCTTTCAATGTAGAGTTTAATTAGAGATTACTATTTAAGGAATGAATAATAAAATTAATATCTTTCCCTTGGATATTCTAGCTCTTGGTTATTAAGATTATCATTATTTTAAGTAGCTTCTATAATTTATTCAATGACCTACTAAATACACAAACTATAAGAGAATGATATTTAAGACTAAATTCTATTTAAAAATTACCCCGGGTAGATACAAATACTCCTAGAAGCTCTTTTTATTTACTTTTCTCTCTGTATAACACTGTCCCTCTTCTCACAATAGGTACCGCTATGATTGTATCAAACTTTTTCTGTCCTTTATATTGGACTTCTTGAGAAATAATTGAAATATTTTTAGCCCTATAATAGCAAAACTTACATTAGGTTTGCCACCATCACTTTTATTTTAGCCACGAGTTAACATTAATTATATAGTATGTTATTTCACAAATATCACTGGCGTATTCCCAAATGTTTCTACTTAATTTATTCTAGGGAAATGTGTTTCTATTGCTGCAAATCTACCCAGTGAGTTACCATGTTCAAGTCATTTAAAAATTACTACTTTGGGAATATAATTCTATGATAGCTCTCTCCTCTTTATGTTTTCGCTAAATCTTTTGAAATTCTCTGTTTCTTATTGAAGGGTTCCTGAACAAAAGAAATTATCCTGTGAGGGTCTGTCTGCATTATGCATTCATGGTTCTTGCGGCATGGCTCCTTGATTACCAGATAAATATTGGTTCCTGTCTTCTTTGAGCACCTTTCATCCTACACAGTATAAGTTTATGTTAAGGTTTAGAGACACAATTGGATTGCATATATCTACTCATTATATCATTTAAGCTTTGACTTTATATTGTAGCCTGTGGGAGAAAAAGCCTCTCCCTATCATCCTAGAGTCTAAATTTAAAATTTAGAAATATGACCAGATGTTCCCATTAAGCATTAAATGAATACCATGCATGTATATCATTTCTTGCTTATACACAATATGCCTTGCTATTTTAGGTTTAATTAAATATGGATTTTCTTTTCTTCTTAACTCTCTAGAAGCTTCACTAGCTGTGATAATATTCTTAGTATTTTCCGATGCCACTGAATTTTTAGAGTCAGTGTCTCAGTGTGAATCTTCAGCTAGAAACATATGACATTTATGATGTCTCTACACAATGTGAGAGCACCTAAAATAAAATATTCCCTTCAAAATGGAGCACTTTAAGTACTACTAGCATGGGAAAAACTGCTAAGATTTATGCAATGTGTGTGGTATGATTCAGAATAACTAGAATATTTGTCCATCTCCTATGTATTCTTAAAATATGTTCCAGTGTGAACATAACATAAAATTTGTCCAGACTTTACTGTCAGTCTTCATGATACAGGATAAAAGGAACATTCTCTGAGACACCTCTAGGCATTCCTTTGTTCCGTAAAGTAGTTATACCATGTCAGTCATGTGACTGGCACTGGGCTGAAATTTTTCTAATGACAATTAGAAAACACATTTATTGCTCTTAGTCTAAAAACAATAAAACATACATATCAACAGAAAATAACCATTGCTGAAGTAGGTACACATCAACGGCCCTAAAGAGTTTTCACATAGACATTTCGTGTGCATCGGGCAGGCCGCAGAGAAAGCCCCAAACGATGGGAGCCAGAGACGCTCCGCACGGGGAGGAGTCTTGGCTGGGTCCGAGCACCCTGAGGGCATAGCCGGCTCAGTCCCTCCTGCCTCCCGAGCTGGTGCAGCTTTCCGGCGACTCCCGACAGAGATCGGCTTTTTAGCAGCGGCAACGCCCGGCAGTGCCACATTTCGCGTGCATCGAGCAGGCCATGCAGAAAGCCCCAAACGATGAACTGGCACCTTGGAACCTTCCTGCCTGCAGGGACTCCGAAAACTGGTGAGCTATCTGCGCTCACGACCAGATCACCGAGTGGGGGAGGAGATCCATCCCTATACCTGCAGGGAACCCTGGGAGGGTGGGGGAGCTATCTTACACACCTCACCCAGGGCACTCGGTAGGGAGTATCTAACCAATATCTGTACAGCCTTTTAAGCAGAACTCTCAGCAGAAAGCTAAAGGGACATTTCCCCAAAGAAAAGTCATTGGAGCAACCTCTGCAGCAGACCTTTGCCTGCTGAACTGCCTGGGGAATCTATTGCACAACATTTTGAATCTGATACCCAAAAATGGGAAGACAGAAGAACAAATCTCAGCAGAAAGCTTAAGGGACATTCTCCCAAAGAGAAGGAATCATTGGAGCAACCTCTGCAGCAGACCTCAACCTGCTGATCTGCCTGGGGAATTTATACCTCCACATTTTGAATCTGATACCCAAAAATGGGAAAACAGAGGAACAAAACGCAGTCTCAAAACTCAACCCCACCCAGAACAAGTTTTGAATGTGAAGACACAGGTGAACCAGGAAGCCTCATAACTTCAAGATATGAAACGATGGCATCCGAAATGAAACAACTCCAACAGGCCATGAAAGAGCTTAAAGCAGAAATAACCCACATACCTGCAATGATTTCTCAGATAAAAAACGACTTGAAAACAATGATTGAAGAAATGTTCCATTCACACAGACAAGAAATAGACAAAATTCTAGAATAAAATAGGAAACAAATGGAAATGTTAAAAGAGCAATTCAGGAATGAATTACCACTAATAAAACAGGTCCAAAGAGAATGCCAGGATTTGAAAACTAACGCTGAAAGCATGAAAAACCGTTTAAATGAAACCGAAGATAGAATTTCAGAACTGGAAGACAGCATGGCAGCTTATGAGCGTGAAAGGAAGAATCTCGTGATATCGTCAAAGACACAAGAAAAGTCAATCCAACAGCTGCAAGATGAGGCAAAGCGTAACAATATTCGAATTATAGGAGTGTGTGAAACAGCAGGAGATCTCACAAATGATATAAAAGGAATATTTGATGAAATAATAGCAGAAAATTTCCCAAACAAGCTAAAAGATACTGAAGTTCAGTTAAGCGAAGCATATAGAACAACAATGATCCATAACCCAAAGAAAAACACGCATAGGCATATAATAATCAAGATCCCAGATATCCAGCAAAAGAACACAATATTAAAAGCTGCCAGAGAAAGGAAACAGATCGCCCATAAAGGAAAGCCCATCAGAATCACAGCAGACTTCTCAACGGAAACCATGAAAGCAAGAAGAGCTTGGAGCGAGATACAACAGATTCTAAGACAAAACAACTTCCAACCCAGATTGATGTATCCTGCAAAATTATCCCTCAAATTCAATGGAGAAATAAAATATTTCCACGACAAAGAACAACTGAAGAACTTCATGAGTGCCAAACCAGCATTGGAAAAAGCACTAAAAGATATTCTAGACAGAGAAAAAAGAGACCACAATCCCAAGAACAGCTAT
>PVLD010029243.1:0-18314 GCA_004027595.1 Dinomys branickii | reverse complement strand
TTTTTATCACTTGTTATGGTCTTCAATTGTTTTATCAATCTTGCACTCTTACATCTGGTAATCTGAGCAACTTCATTGCAAATAACAGTATGTAACATCATAAATACTGCTAATCCCTATCATCTTGTTTTGAAATCCTGTATTTTTGTTTTCTATTGCTTTGTTTGTGTCTCCATTGTTGTTATTTTGTTACTGTTTTTCTCCTTAAAATAAAAACTTTGAATAACATTTTAATTGAAAAAGAGAAAACAGCCATAAAATTTATACAGAATCACAAAGGATCATAAGGTGTTCTTGAGAAAATTCTTGGAAGATTAACACTTACTGATTTTAAAACGTATTAAGGTCTATAATAATAAAAACTTATGTTACTAGAATAAAGAAAGATATATAGATCACTGGGACATAGTTAAATACCAAGATGTAAGTCCACATATATAGAGTCAAATTAACTTCAACAAGGGTGCTAAAATTATGACATTGGGAAAGGATATTGTCTACATCAAATTATATTAAGAAAAATGGACATTTCTATGCAAAAAGAATGAATTTGATTCTTATCGTACTATAGAAACAAAGGCAATTTAACATGATTTAATGCAATACCTAAAAATATGAAGCTCCAGAAGCAAATATAAGAGAAAATCTTTATGACAGTGCTCTAGGCCATAATTTCTTTACAGAAACACTTAGGACAGATACCAAAGGTAGCACAATGTTATTGGAGTAACACAAATTTAGAAAGAAGTAGAGTTTTATTTTATATATAATTTTTCTGCCTAAGTTTCAGATTGTTTCCCAAGATTTCTCTCTGAAATATAGAATTTAATGTATTATATCATCAAATTCTCCATATTCATGAAATGACAGTTACAAATGTGCCACAAAAATGTACTAGTAATATACTGGAAATAGACTAGTAAATGAAATCTCATATATTATGTAAAAGAAAGTACTAATTTGTGTATTAACAGAATTTTTCTCTTCGTATATTTTATTATCATTTCTGCTTACCTGTAGGTTTAAGGATTTCTAAAATGTTTTCTCTGAATTGATTTTATTAACTATATAGCTTTGGTGGAATATTAGTTGATATTAAGGAAGCTCATAAACTCCTGCATGCTTATGGTCTTGATATTTAAAATAAATCATCTTTCTGACTGGATATTTACTACTTCTGGAACAGTTTTCAATATTTTGCTATAGGTAAAATGAAAAAACAAATGATCATAGCTGTTTCTGAGATAGGAGAGTAGGGCATGGCAAAGCTGGCTGGGGAGGTAGGAATAAATTGTTAATTATAAGACCTCCAAAACTAGCTCAGTTCCCAAAGCTCTGCATGTGAACTTCTCATGAGAACTAGAGCAGGTCTACAACTGGATGGCCTAGACCTGACATTATCAGGTAAGATATCAGCACCGCCTCTAAGGAACTGTACATAGAAGTTCTTGCAGATTCCCTCAACACAAAGGAGAGGTGCCACAGTGATTTAGTACCATGGCTTTTCCTCATGATAGTCTGCCCTGCTTTCTCCAGGATGTTCCTTTCTCTGACATTTTCCCCTTTTACTCTGGCTAGGCTCACTGTGTGATGCCTGTTTCTCCCTGACAGTTTACTTTTCTTTCTCAAATAAAATTTGTCAGTGTTTTTTGTTCATTGATGTAATACTTTGTTGAAGACCAGAAGAACCTGGACACTAACTCCAGAAGGAGAGGCAAGCAACTCAAAACCTGATAACATTTAATTGGCCAGCCACTTTTAGAAGTAGGCTACCTGGTAACATTTCTAGTAAAAATGTCCTGGAAATTTCACAAGCAGATGATTTGATTTTTCTACAAAATACTGTTTTATTGCCTATTTGAACCTGCATTTTCACCTTAAATTTATTTATGGATTTACTTATATAAAACTCTGATAGAATATTTTTAGTTACATTAGATTATATGCTCCTTTTACTGAAATGTCCTCCTAGAGCTTAGGACATATAGATGTTATTTTGTTTTTTTAGTTTTGAGATTTTCCATATTTCTGCATAGTAAATGCCTATATATAAAATATTATTTCCTGGAAATGTATGAATCAAAGTGGATGCTCTTTATGTGACTTTTATTAGTACATATTTTCAGTACACAGTGATTTATTGTAGGGGATTGGTACATATACATGTATATAACAACTTTCAATTCTGTACTTTTTCTACCATCCCTGCCCTCTTTTTATTTTTCCAGTATAAGACACATTTCATTAATTTATAAAACCTTATGAAGTTCATTATAATATGTTCAGATATAAAACTAGGTTAATAGGACAAGGAAAACATAAAACATGTAAGACAGGTACACTAAGTCAAAGCATAGCTTTAGATATGTGATTCACACTGATTTTTACCTCATATACATATATATATATATATATATATATATATATATATATATATTCATATAGGCAAACTAAGCTTGTGTGCCTGAGTTACTTCACTTAGTATTATAGTCCTCCACCACTATATCACAGTTCACTTATTGTGACTTCACTGTACCACTGGCTTTAAAATAATGCATATCTCATTCTGTATTGTGGAGTTTTCACTATACCATGGGATTTTGTGGTATATAGGTATTTATGTAATATTTATGAATTTAAACATTTTTCCCTAAAAATATAAAAATATTAAAATGTTAATTCAAACATATTAAAAGAATATTAAATCAAAATAAAATACAGTATGCATTTCATCAGTGGAAGAATACTGTACTGTAAACAATGGAAACGCAGTATGTCACCACCTTGAGCCCAGCAGAGCCACCGGTCATGCGAGCAGACCAACAATGGGCAGCTGCTTACAGACAAGGAGGGAATGCGGCACCACCCCCAACCTGCATCAGTGCTGGGGGCTGACCAGGGCAGGCCTGGCCTTGGGCTCCCCTGAGCTGAAGCTGAGGCTCCGCTGGGTCCTGCATGCCCTGATCCCCAGTCTGTTCCCACCACCCCCATCCACATCTGCCCCATCCTCCCCTCCTGCCCTCGGAGCTGAAGCTCCAGTTCACCCAGGCATCCCCAGGCACAGCCCCAGCTGGAAGCTGAGGCTTTGGGAAGAAGGGTCTCCACAGAAATGCATTCAGGTGTGTGAGAAGGGTTTATAGGAGTATGGGGAGGGTTTATAATGCCTTAAAATATATACAAATAAATAAAATAATTGTAACACCACTACTTCGTGGATTTTCACCTATCACAGGTGTCTCTGGAACGTAACTCCCATGACAGATGAGGGATCACTGTATGGTCTCAAAATGCATCAATTTTCCAACAAATGGCTCTAGTTTATCTTTTTTATGGCAGAGTAGTATGCAACTATGTATGAATACCATATTTTCTATCCATTTATTTGTTGATAGACGTACAGACTGTTTCCAAGAATTAGCTCTTTTTATCAGTGTAGCTTTGCAATATAATGTAAAGTTTGATTGTGATGTACCTTGCTTTGCCTTTGTTATCCAGGATTGTATTTGCTTTTCTATGACTTTTCTTGTTCCATATGAATTTTAGCACTGTATTCTCTATTTCTTTTAGTAGTCTTACTGTAATTTTGATTGGAATTGCATCAAATATATATAATAATCTTGGAAATATGGACATGTTTACTATCTTGGTTCTACCTATCCAGAAGCAGGGGATGTTTCCATTTTCTGATATTATATTCAATCACCTTTTTCAGAGTACTATGTTTTTATGATAGAGGTCTTTTACTTTCTTTATTAGGTTAATTCCTGTGTACGTCAAATTTCTTGATGCAATTGTGAATGGTATGTTTCCCTAATTTTCCTTTCAATGCGTTTATTATTGGTATGCAGAAACACTACTGATTTTTGAGAGTTGAAGTTGTGTGTTGCTCCAATATCAAATGTGGATGTTAATTCTTTTAGTCTTCTGGTGGAGTTTTTGGGCTCTTCTATGTAGAGGATCATGTCATCCATAAATAATGTTAATATAACATTTTACTCTCTGTTATGGTTTGGGGTTATTTTTGCAAGGGGAACAATACACAGGGCACATATTTTACATGATTATTTATAATAGTCACCCAAAGAACAATATAGAAGAGTTCAGGAAATCTGTCCACACACTATAGGCCAAGAATCCAGCTGAGGGCTTGGATCCTGTGATAATATCCTCCATGAGTACAACTTAAGACCTAGAGCTCATTACAATGCTTCCCATGAATCCAACTGGAAGTCCAGAGCCCATAAAAATCTCTCATGCAGATCTGTTTCATGCTTCTGCGCTGTGAAGGCCCGCAGGTCAGTGGTGGAATCTAGAACGTCTGTGCCTGTGGGATGAAGGAGGTGGGCTAGCAGGCTGAGGGATCTGCACTGGAGCCAGGAAGTGACACTCATAAGAACCAGAGCTCCCCTGAAAGGTACCACAGCCTTCTTCAGCAACAATGAAGTCCCGAGCTCCTCTGATGATCAAGGTGGCCAATCTCCCATCAGGGAAGCCAACACAGCAAGCTTCTCTAGGAGACTGGCAGTGCACCATCTTCCCCTCCAGAGCCAGGAAGTGATGCTCAACATGAGGACCAGAGCTCCCTCAAAGTGAACCAAAACTATTCTCAGAGCCAACAAGGTCCCGAGCTGCTCAGAAGACGATAAAAGCCAAGTTCATCAGGAAAGCCAGCACGAGGAGCTCCTCCAAAACAATAACAGCTCCTTACAACTTCTATCAGCTACCAAGAGCCTTTCTTAGCTCCCAATAGCTTCCTTTTTCTTCTCCACTTCTGCCTCTTAAGCTGCTGGCAACAATCCCCAGGTGGGCCTCCCACACCCAGCACCACACTTACTCAGTTCAGCTGGGGGTTATAAGTTGACCACCAGTTATGAATCCACTGCATTCTCCTATACATACACATTTTATATCTTTATCTTATTATAATAGCTAATGCTTTGAGACCTATAGTAAACATAATTAATGATAGCAAACATTCTTTTATTGATCCTTATTTTATAAAGAAAATTTGCAGCTTCACTCCATTCAGTATGATGTTGGCAGTTCGTTTTATATAGATGTCAGGTTGTGATAAATATCTTCTATTCCTATTTTCTTCAGAGTTTTTAATGAAAAGTATGCTGAAATTTGTCAAATACTTTTCCTGCATCTATTTAGATGATTATGTGACTTTTGTCCTTGGCTCTGTTTATGCAGTGTATTGCATGTATTTATTTGTATATATTGTACCATCCTTGCAACTCTGGAGTGAATCCTAATTGGTCATGAGATATGATCTTTTTGATGATTTGCTCATTCTTTTTCCCGCATCTTATTGGGAAGTTTTATACCCATGTTCATTAAAGAGATTGAAATGCAGTTTTCTCATTTTAGTTTTGGCCTTTTCAAGTTTTTGGAATCAAAATATGTTTGCTTCTAGGAATGATTTTGGGAGTATTGTTTTTCATTTTGTGAAAAATATTTGGGGAGTACTCTTGAATCTTCTTTGAACTTCTGGTAGAATTTCATTATGAATCCACTGGAACTTAGCTTTTTTTAGTAGTTTTGGGGGTTTTTCACTCTTTCAATTTTACAGACATATTCTTTTGCTCAGCATTTTTATATCTTCTTGGATTAGACACCATAGTTCATATGTATCTAGAAATTCAACCATTTTTTCTGAATTTTTCATTTTAATGAGTACATCAGTTCAAAGTAGCTACTAATAATATTCTGAATTTCAGCAAAATCCATTGTGATTTCACATTTCCTCTCTCATTCCATAGGATTTTAGTTTATTCTTTCCTTATTTTTGTATGCTTAGCTAAGGGTTTGCTTATTTTGATTAATTTTTCAAAGAACCAACACTTTGATTCATTGATACTTTGCATTTTTAATCTCAATTTCATTGATATCTACTCTGATTTTTGTCAGTGTCTTCCTAGTATTTGCTTTAGGTTTGGATTGTTCTTGTTTTCCTGTGGCCCTGAGGTCCATTGCTAGGTTTTCTATTTGAGCTCATTCTGTTTTCTTGACATGGGAGTTCACTGCTATGAACATTACTCCTAACAATGCTTTAATTTCACCCCATAATTTCTGACATATCATACTGGCATTATAGTTTGATTGTAAAAACTGTCTAATTTCTTCTTTAATTTCATTCTTGACCTACTAATCATTCAAGGCAGCATTATATGGTTTCCATATGTTTGCATAGATTCTATGAAGCTTCCTTTGATATTGATTTTTAGTACAATTATACTATGATCTAATAATATATATATGGATGAGTTTGATTTTTTTTACATTTACTGAAGTATGCTTTATTGGCTAGTATGTGATCTATTTTAGAAAAACTTCCATGTGATGTTGAGAAGCGTGTGTATTCTCTTGCTAGGCGGAACCCTAGGTAGATATTCACTAAGTCCATTTATTGAAAAGTTTGGTTCAATTCATGTTTCTTTCTTATATTTTGTCAAGTTTATCTGTCCATTTATGACAGTAGAGTATTGAGGTCCACCATTACTATTGTATTGGTGTTTCTTGGATTTTTCTTGTCAATTACTGTTTGTTTTATGAAGTTGAGTGTGCCAATATTTGGTGCATATATATTTATAATTGTTAATTATTCTTGGTAATATTCCCTTAATTAATACGTAGTGAACCCCTTTGTTTCTTCTGATCAGTCTTATCTTAAAATCTACTTTGTCTGAAATTACGGTAGCAACTCTTGCATTTCTCTCAGTTCACATTACATGGACTATTGCTTTCCATCCTTTGTTAATCCCTGTGTATCTTTGCAAATTAGATGTGTTTCTTGTATGCCACATATTGTTGAGTTTTCCTTCTTGATTCGATTTCCATACTGTGTCTTTTGATTGGACATTGAGATTGCAAATTATTAATGATATTGATATATTCCTCATTGCACTATTTTGCTTTTGTCAATTTTATCATTTTTTCTTCTTTTGCTTAGCTGCTCATTCTGACAGGTGCATTTATTCTTCTTGACTTATTTACATTGTTGGCTTCATCAGCTCTTTCTAGGACATCCTTGGGGGACTTTTATAATGCTGGTTTGGAAGTCATACACTTTTTAGGTGCTTCTTGTTATGGAATTATTTTATTTCTATTTCAATTTTAAAGGAGTGTTTTTCAGGATGCATAACACAGGGTTGGAAGTTGTTGTCTTTTAAGGTTAAAAATGGTTCACTCCAAGACTTCTTGGCCTCTAATGCTTGAGTAAAGGAGTATGCTGTGATTTCAATAGGTTTATATTTGGATGTGATTTGTTGCTTTCGTTTAACAAAATTTAAGGTTTTGTCGCTCTGACGGACTTCTGGAATTTTGCATATAATGTGGTGTTGAGAAGTCAGTTTTTGATAATGGCTATTTTGTGTCCTTTATGCCGCACATTTCTTTAGTGTATATTTCTTTCCCTAGATTTAGTTTTCTGCCATTATTTCTGTGAAAATGGTTTTCATGGTATTTGTGTTATCTTCTGATTTTTCACTTATTCCAACTATTCATATGTTAGTCTTATTTCCATCATCTAGCAGTTGTTGACTCCAATTTTTTTCTCTTGGTATTTTTAATGTGTCTTTGAGTAGTTGTCTTTGAAGGCATCACAGTCTTCTATTTCTGAAATTCTGATCTTATATGGGCCTATAGTTTTGATGTGATATTTTGTCTCCTGAATTTCTGGTTAAAACCTTTTAATGCACTTTAAATTTTAGGTGAATTAGTCATTCATGTTTTGTATCATTTTGTTCATCTCATCTAAATTTTTATTAGTGTCTTCTGAAAGCTTGCACAACTTTTTAGCTATTGCTTCCATTTTAAACTTAGTTGTATCAGCTCTAATCCTTCTGAGTATCTCTTTGAGTAGTTTTCCATCTGTTTCTGCCACACTTCTGGTTAATTCATGTGTATAGCTTATACTATTCTGTCCATTGGTGAGCTGTGAATTTCCTTTAGGAGCACTGGAGTGTGGGGAGGTGTTTTGTTACCTTTTCCTCTCATGTTTCTATTGTTTTTGTTCCATTGTTTGTTTTGTTTTTGATATGATTTTTTCATGTCATGCTGAGGTTTCCTGTTGCTTATAGTCTAAAAGACTTAGTTACTAATATAGAACTCCTTTTAGTTGATTTTCAAGGATGTAATTTGGACTTGGTTTACTGTAATACTTTGCCAAAGCTCCAAGATTGAGCCACATTAGTTAATTTGGAAAGAAAGATGCAATGCAGTTAGACCAGCAACCAAATTATGTGGAAATGTACTCTAATAATGTTGTGTTCTAGAGGGCATCTGAGTGCTGTCTTTTAGAGAAATATCAACCAGTAAGTGACACTAACAATGTCAAGTGAAAGAGTTACAGTAGTATTGCTGAGATAAATTAGATATTAACATACGAACCAGTGAGGCATCACTCTTACCTCTAGAAAGAAACACCAATTGTGATATAACCATTAAGACACCACAGTTATTCACTTATTCTTAACTTGTGTTAAATATAACAGCTATATATGTTCCAATGGCAGAAAGTAATTTAACAGTAATTTTACAGAGTTAACTATCAAAAAAAACAAAGCTTTATGATTATAATATTAGAGATTTTACTTTTGTGAATAGAGGGATACAAATGGAAAACTCTGAAACCTTGAACTGTATGATATGAGAAGGTGAGATAAGTTCAAGAAAATTTCTTATTGGAGAGTAGTAGGATGTTTATAGAATTGGATAAATGTAGGACAAAAATGGTTCAATAAATAAAATAAAATAGTGAAAAAGGAAGAAAAATGGTAGAAGCTGTACACAGAGTAATAATAAGAAAGAAGTGATTAGGGAGCGAATACTTAAAAGGGAGAAATGTAAAATTTAGGGAAATAAAACTAGAGAAAGAGCTCTGAAACAAAGGTGAAGGATTTAGGTGGATTACCCAAGCCTCAGAAAACTGGCAAAGAAGAAGGGAAAGAAGAGAAAAGAAAAACAAGAACAAAACAAAACTAAAAACAATGTTCACACTTCCTCAAAATAAAAACAAGCAATCAAAAGAAGAAAAAAATACAATAGGAGCTAAAATTAAAAAAAAACAAATACGATGAAAGAAAACCAGATTCCTCCATTCTTTGAAACCTATTGTCTTCTGTGGTATACAGTTTTGTTGCAGTGTCAAATTCAAGCAATGAATCTGTTCTAATTTTATTAATATTACCTATAGAGACTAAGGCAGCTTATAATTGTAATGGTCCCATTTCAAGTTTAAGATATTGTATTACTTAAAAACATTACAGAAATACAGAATTCACAATAAATATGTAGTTATCAGCTGGAAACTGATAATTGAATAAATGTAGGTTGATTTTTAGAGGGGATTCCCTCCAAGTCCAAACCACCATTGTTCTATCATAGGTTTATGAAATTCATGTAAAATAACATGATGAATCTCCTACACACTCTGTTCCCACCCCTAAGCCCCTGACGTCTGCCTCAGCATGGTCCTATAGAACTGACAACAGAGAAGTGAATTGCATCTGATGGCAAATGATTTTTTTCATAATAGGGCATTGTCAGTATGGCTGCACACATTGGATGTTCTGTGTTTCTACACAGATGATTGAGCGAAGGAAACATAGCGTGTAGATTTCCAGTTTTAAACTATGTTGTCCTCTCTACTAGGTTTCTTAGGACATTCTAATAGCTGCAGCTCTCACAGCATCTACCTAGAATTCAGTGATTTTTTTTCCCAAATACTGTATAGATGAAATATGTAGGAAATCTACATACTTAAGAAATTTCAAAATCCAGGTAAAATAAAATCTCAAGCTCTTGGAATCTCCTCTTATGTTGACCTCATCTTTTATTGGTAGTTTTCTATTATTTACATCATAAGTGCAAGTCAGCCACATCTTATTTATGTGTTAATCGAAGTAAGAAAGTTCAAAATTCATTTACACCTTCCAATTGTTTCCTATTTCTGTAATTTAGTATGTTTTGAGGAAGAAAAACCCCATGACACCTCATGTTATCATCTAGTTCTGCAAAAGAAGAATCAGAGACATGCAGGTACTTTATAAACAACCCATGAAGACTTCCTTTGTTTCAAGAAATAAATCTTGTGGAAGACAGAATCATATTTGGCCTTACATTTAGAAATAGATAAGCATTCACAGGTAGATTCTGTTTAATTTTTCTTTTACAAATATTGCATGGGTCATAACATAAAATTTAAAACCTTGTCAATCTTTATCGAAAATCGAATCATTTTGTATTTATTGTTCTCTTGCAAAAGTCTGAGAAAAAAGATTTGTCCATGAAATTTTTGAGTTTTATACATATTTTGGATTATGCTTGCTTTTGTGCCTAGTCTCACTTTTTGGATGGTTTGAGGAGTCATCTCTTCCATCTTAGCTCTGTTTCTATCATTTAAAAGAAAATATCAACCTCTTTGATATTGAGTGCATAAATTCAGTTCAGATCTGTTGGATATATGGAAATTAAAAAGGTTAATCCACTGTTTTCACACTGCATAGAAATGCTTTCTGCCGGCATTGGGAGTACTAGCGTGTGGTTTATTTTGGGTGCTGATAGAATAAAACTTTACATATGCTTTGTTCAATGAAATATCTTTTTAAAGAACCTTTTGTGCTCAAAGGACTGTAATAAGCATGAAGCCTGAGCTTGTTTGCTCATACTTGTAATCCTTGTACTCCGAAAGGTGGAGATAGGAAGATTGCAAGTTCAAGTCCAGCCTGAAAAATTATCAGCTTAGCAAGATGCTCTCTACATTTTTTTAAGAAAAGGTATGGCACATTAAAAATGCCCTTGATTCAAAATCCAGTACCATAAAAATTTATCAGAACATTTAGAAAAGCTGTAAGGTATTTAGATTTAGTCTTCCTCAGAAGTCTTTAAATCAGGAAAGAGGGATGATAAATTTATTCTTGGAAAATTCTAATAAAAATAGTAAAATCCTTATGCATTATAAACATTTATTGAAAGTACTCAGAAATAAAATATTAGAAAGATGCTACCATAGGTTACTTGAAAAATGTCTTCAAACTTATAATTGAGTCTAATATAGAAACTTTATTAAACTCATGAATTTTTGTATGGCAAGGTAGTAAACTGTATTTGTTCTATTCATCTATGAATTCTCTGGTACAAATGTGTTACAGTGATCACAACCATGAGGCCATCTGCAAGATGCATCATAACAAATTGAAAACTGTATATGGCAATATATGTTTTCTAATTCATTTTATTTGCTCTGTGGTCTCTACTCAGTTACCAGATAAAACTTTGGTCTTTAAATACAGTATCCATAAAACAACTAGTGTACTGGGCTTTTCTGAATAAACCTAGTATTTGAGCAGTAGGATTTCCATGGTAAGATTCTTATGAAACATCAATGAGCTTTTATAGACAATGTTGTTAAGAAAATTACTGGCAATAAAAATGTAAACAACAGTTTAATTATTCTGTTTCATTTGTAGTTGCCCAAATACTTAAAGAGTTAATAAGACTTTAATTCAACAATCTGGTTAGAATATACAGTAAGAAAGTTTACTTACAGTGCTTCACAGGAACAATTAATATTTCAATAGATAACAGAGATTTGTCACAGTTAGAGTTACCAGAGGTCATAGATGTTTGAATCCAGTTAATACAGAAATGAAACTGTTGCACAAAACTGGGAAATAACTAATCCTAAATTAATTTAATTGGCTTCATATTAAACAGCAATTCTTATGAAAATCATAGTTCCCTATTTTCAGACACAACTGACAATTTATGCATTTATTAATTTTTTGAAATAAAAACATATTTACAGCCCCACTCATTATTATGTACAATTACCAATAAAATATTTTTATGACTATAAAAAATGAATTTTTATATTTAATAGCCAGTAAAATTATTCTGAGGTCCTTCCATGTTGTGCTGCATTTAATAATATAGCATGCACTTTCTGATTCAACATTTTCATTCCACTCTGCTTAGCCAATTCATAAATGTTTCCTTTTAAAATAAACAGATCTGAAAGACTCAAAATTATTAATTTCCCTGATGTTTTTCAGTGTGTCTTTTCAGAGCAGCAACTTTACAGATGAACTTATCCCATTTGTATTCAATATCACTGAGGAACAGGAAATGCTCCAGCATTGCTACAATATTTTTCAATCTGACTTTGCATGGAGAAGAGTTACACAGTCTTCTGCTGCTGCATCTGGCACTACAATGAAACGTTACCCAGGGTCATATTTTACAGTTAATGAATGATCACTGTAAGTTCAGAATTGCGATGATGGTGCAGCTGCTGCTTGTACCCTAGCATTAAAGTGTGCAGTCACTGGCCGTGTGATGTAGTGTTAGAACTGTGACTCCAGTCTTGAAAAAAATATCTCGGGACTAACACAGTAAGAGACCTCTACAACTTGGTTCTTTGTCTGCTATTTTTTCTCATTTTTATTAAATCAACTTCACGAAATTGTTATGTAAGCCCTTTATCAGAAATGACAAAAAATGAAACTTTAAATACCATAGGGAATGCAAACTGAAGGCAGAGAAATAATTTCCTAAATGCTTACTAGAATCTTGTACATGGCATTCAGTCCTCACTGCAGTATGAATTTTAGGGTTTGAAGGAATCTTTCTCAACTTGCTCCAAATTTGAGAGCTTCCATCTTCACATTTTACATAAGCCTTTCTTCCGAAAAGCCCGCATCCTCACTTTTGTCATCAGTGTTTGTTAGAAAGGAGGTGTGTACCTTGTTCCTCAAGTGCCTGTCTGATGATGCCTTCCTTGTTATCACGCAGCAAGGCCTCTGGGAAGCAGCACAGTATATTTACTAAGTAGCAGCCTAATTTTGTTGGGAAAGGAAAACAACTTCTTTCTAAAACGCAGTTCTGTCCTCTAAAAGGGAATAAAATGTACAGTTCCCAAGTGCTCAGCCTCTCTTCAGTGTTTAATATATGTGGATTTGTGATAGTTTAGGGTGGTGTCATCTTAAATGAGAAATGCCCAGATGACTGGTTTAGCATAACTCTGGATGTGTTTGAATGGTGAACTCACTGAAGAGGGAAGATACACCCTGGTTGAGGGTGGCACCTACTGATACAGTTTGGATAGAATTAAAAGAGTACATTCTCACTTCAGTTTCTTTGGATGAGCTCCAGTCTTCACCTTTGGATTTCCATATGTGAACTTTCAGACTAACTCCTCAGTTAGTCTGAGGAGACTCCTCAGTCAAGTGAAGATCCCTCCGCTTCCTGATACAGACTCATATCGTGCTCCACAATGATCTCCAGGGATTGAATTTTTACCAGGAACTTTTGGCTCTCCAGAATGCAGATGGCCCTTCTGCATTCTTTGCCTGACTCCACAAGCAGCCTTTGTAAGCCTAACCTGTAAATCTTTGTATAATATATCTAATACTAAATCTGTTCAACTAGTTAACACTGACTGAAAAGGGAACTTTTATGAAGGAAAACTTACAAAGTGGTCGAAGTTAAGGCACATATAGAATTACATAATTTTAAAGGAATAAATAAAATGAGTTAATTTTCACCAAAATTTCTGCTAGTATCAGAATAAATATTGTCATTATTCTTTCAGTGAGATGAATTGTATTGCCACTTGGTGACTGTTTTTAGAGTATCCAGTATATGCTTAGTTATATAATATTTTTGTGAATACCAATGCTTACAGTTTGGCATATCAAGCTGTTTTCCTGGCTCAGGGATCAAAAGAAGAAATGCTCCTTAAAATTCATGAAAGTTTGTCATATGACTTAAGAGCAAAGCAAGAGTGAATGTCAATAGAGGCCAGCAATATAGCATTTAAAGTAACTATTCAGTTGAAATTTAGATGTTATAAAACAGCAGAACCTCCCTTTTTATGTATACTTAAAAGTCTCTGTAATCAATCTGATGAGAGAGAGAACAGGAAAGGCAAGGCAAGGCCAGCCAGGGCACCATGAGGCAATCTGTCCCTGTACACTGTGAGTTGGAAAAGATTATTTGAAGCATATGAGGTTTGGGATGAGACAACCTAGCAATATGAAGAGAAAAATTGACCACTAAACAACTTTGGCACATTTAATAATACTTCAAGCTGAAGAGCAGAATATATTTTGCCAACTGTTTCCTAATGAGTAAATATTTCCCATCTAATATAAGTGTGGACAACTGGAGAATAGAATGCCCATGTACTTCTTTGCCTTTTTGTTATTAAGTATAGAAAATGGTTGAGGAGAAAATGAAAAGGACTTTCACAATTTTCTCAGCTGTTATATCAACCTTCTCTTTTCACATTTCTTTCATAAAGGAGATAGGAGATTGAAAAAGCACACAGAAGGAAGGAAACAGATCACTTCAAAGTGACTATATCAAAAACTCACTTGAACTTTTGCACTAGCATTGAATTTAACCCAACAATCCACACCGAACAATATCTGTGGTACAGGCCAGTTTAGTTTACATTTTGTTCTTGGTGATAATATTTCAAGCTAAGAAAGAAAAGTCAGCTTAAAGAAAAATAACTTCTTGGGGGCTGGGGATATAGCTCAGTGGAATAAGTGCTTGCCTAGCAAGCGCAGGGTCCTGAGTTCGATCCCTAGTACCGCAAAAAAAAAAAAAATAAATAAAAATAAAAATAAAAAACCAAACTTCTCAATGAGAAACTCTGCCATTTAAGAATATGACAAGATAACACATAATTTGGATTTTAATCCAAATCAAATTGACCTTAAATCAATTTTAGCTATTAGAGTATCCCTAAAAGAGTCTTTTTCTCTGTTAAATAGCATACTGCTTAATTTTCAGGAGCACTGGAAGGAACAAACATAAGAGTACAGACAAATAGCTAACATCAATCAACTGAATGATATCTATTATTATAGTATAAAGGCTTTTACTGAAATGAGGCATAAAATATTAGCATATCTACTATCTAGCCATAGATCAGGAATTCCCCATACTTAATATACATCAAATCAAGAACTATGGTACTGCTGAATCTTTGTCACATTGGTAATATCAGGTAAAATACATAAGAATTTGGGAAGGGGTGGGTGGAACAGCGCACAGTGGAAATCAATTAGGAAATATACAATATCCTAAAATGACATTTAAGCCCTTGGAGTCTAGAAAATGACAGTGGTTTATTTTGTTTTAAATATTTTAATGACTTTTTTTCCAATAGGGGATTTGAGATTTGGTGGTGTTATAGGTGCATATTATGGGCATTTAAGCATTAGATGCAACTGTAACATATTCTGAGGTTGCCGTAGCAGATTCTATTAGAACCTGAAAATAAAGTTGGATCCCAGAGTCTGTGCAATGTGTAAAAACCTATTCACAAGCTGAAAATCCATTTAGACTATTTTCAGACCTAATGGCTGTTTGAGTCTATGTTTCCACTCAAAAGTGCATGAGGACTTCCGGGAAGATGGCGACCAGGTGAGCAGCAAAGGAGCGATCCTCCTTGATAAACACCACCAGCTCGAGACAGACTTGGCGAGCGTGAATGCCGGGACCTTGGCTGGGAATTTCAAACTGAACGTGTTTCTCTGGGCTGCCGGGGAAGACGTGGTAGGGCGGCCCAAACTGCCGTGGCGAGACGCGGGAAAGCCCCAAATGCTGGGCACCAGAGACGCACCGTGCAGGGAGGGGGCTTGGCTGGGTTCGAGCGCCCTGGGGGCACAGCCAGGTCGATCCCTCCCGCCTCCCAAACCGGCACAGCTTTCCAGTGACTCCCATCAGAAATTGGCTTATTAGCAGCGGCAACGCCCGGCAGTCTCAGATTTCGCGTGCATTTGGCAGGCTGTGCAGCCTAGGCCCTCAACGGCCTGCAGTCCCTGGCCAAGGCAGCGCGAGGAGCAGAGGAGTGGAGCATCCCGCTCCCTCCCCCAGGCCCGGAGAGCTCGAAGGAGCAGAAGTGGCAGTGATCGGCGGGTCGAGAGCATAGCACAAAAAACCGGCACTTTGGAACCTTCCTGCCTGCAGGGACTCCGAAAACTGGTGAGATATCGGCGCTCGCGACCAGATCACCGAGTGGGGGAGGAGATCCATCCCTATACCTGCAGGGAACCCTGGGAGGAAGGGGGAGCGGTCTTACACACCCCACCAAGGTCTCTCGGTAGGGAGTAGCAAACCAACATCTGAACAGCCTTTTAAGCAGAACTCTCAGCAGAAAGCTTAAGGGACATTCCCCCAAAGAGAAGTCATTGGAGCAGCCTCTGCAGCAGACCTTTGCCTGCTGAACGGCCTGGGGAATTTATTTCTCAATATTTTGAATCTGATACCCAAAAATGGGAAGACAGAAGAACAAAATGCAGTCTCAGAACTCAACCCCACCCAGAACAAGTTTTGAATGCGAGGATACAGGGGAACCAGAAAGCCACATACCTGCAAGTTATGAAACGATTGCATCCGAAATGAAACAACTCCAACAGGCCATAAAAGAGCATAAAGCAGAAATAAGCCACATACCTGCAATGATCTCTCAGACAAAAAACGAGCTGAAAACAATGATGGAAGAAATGTTCCATACACATAGAGAAGAAATAGACAAAAGACTAGAAGAAAATAGGAAACAAATGGAAACGTTGCAAGAGCAATTTAGGAATGAATTACGAAGAATGAAACAGGTCCAAAGAGAATGCGAGGATGTGAAAACTTACACTGAAAGCATGCAAAACTGCTTAAATGAAACAGAAGATAGAATTTCAGAACTTGAAGACAGCATGGCAGCTTATGAGCATGAAAGGAAGAATCTCATAATATCATCAAAGACACAAGAAAAGTCAATCCAACAGCTCCAAGATGAGGCAAAACGTAACAATATTCGAGTTATAGGAGTGTGTGAAACAGCAGGAGATGTCACAAACGATATAAAAAGAATATTTGCTGAAATAATAGCAGAAAATTTGCCGAACAAGTTAAAAGATACTGAAGTTCAGTTAATCGAGGCATATAGAACTCCAATGATCCATAACCCAAAGAAAAACACACACAGGCATATAATAGTCAAGATCCCAGATATCCAGCAAAAGAACACAATCTTAAAAGCTACCAGAGAAATGAAACAGATCACCTATAAAGGAAAGCCCATCAGAATCACAGCAGACTTCTCAACAGAAACCATGAAATCAAGAAGAGCTTGGAGCGAGGTATTACAGATTCTGAGACAAAACAACTTCAAACCCAGAATGATGTATCCTGCAAAACTATCCCTCAAATTCAATGGAGAAATAAAATATTTCCACGACAAAGAACAACTGAAGAACTTCATGAATGCCAAACCAGCATTGCAAACGGCACTAAAAGATATTCTAGACAGAGAAAAAAGAGACCACAATTCCAAGAACAACATTAGAAACAACTCCCTAAGCAGAACAAGCAAATAAACAGCAAACGAAGAAAAACATCAAAAAAATAACATGACTAGAATAAGCCAACATATAACCATGATAACCATTAATGTAAATGACCTCAGCTCAAAAGTCAAAAGGAAAAGATTAGAAGACTGGATTAAGAAACACAATCCAATGATATGCTGTATACAGGAAACACATTTTACTCAAAAGGAAATCCACAGGTTGAAAGTTCAAGGTTGGAAAACAATTCTCCATGCAACAGGTCGCGAGAAAAAAGCAGGGGTAGCTATTATGTTTGCAAACAACGTCAACTTCAAACCAAAAACAATCAAAAGAGATAAAGAAGGCCACTGCATACTAGTTAGGGGAAAGCTGCAAGAGGAAGAGGTAACAATCCTAAACATTTATGCATCAAACCATCGAGCACCTAACTTTACAAGTCAAATCTTGACAGACATAAAAAATCAAATAACTAATAACACTATTGTAATAGAGGACCTAAACACCGCTCTTACGCAAAGAAACAGGTCAACCGGACAGAAAATCAGCAAGGAAATAACAGACCTGAACCAAAAGTGTGAACAAATGGGCTTAGTAGATGTATACAGAGTGTTCCACCCCACAACATCAGAATACACATTTTTCTCAGCTGCACATGGGTCTTTCTCCAAAATAGACCATATTCTAGCCCACAGAGCATATCCACCTAAATGCAAAAGAATTGAAATTATCCCGTGCATATTATCGGACCACAGTGCAATAAAATTGGAAATTAATGACAAAGAGAACTCCAAAAACCACATAAACACGTGGAAATTAGACAACAACCTACTGAATAACCAATGGATCACACAAGAAGTTAAAGAAGAAATTAAAAATTACCTACAAATAAATGAAAACGCAAGTACAACCTACCGGAATCTGTGGGATGCAATGAAAGCAGTCCTCAGAGGG
>PVLD010029242.1:0-18325 GCA_004027595.1 Dinomys branickii | reverse complement strand
TCTTTCTTTCTTTCTTTCTTTCCCAAGAATCAAAAACAGGGCCCTGAACTTGTCAGGCAGGTGCTGAGCTACATCCCCCCTTGTCATCTATTTTTTCTTATATCTTGGCTCATTACTCATTTATGCATATTAACCTATTTAAAATACACCAACTTTCAGAATGCAGAAGTGATGCAGGCTGATATGAGTGACACTGTTATAACAGAGCAGGTTTGCATGATCACCACCTCAGCACACCAAATTCACTAAAAAAACTACTTTCCTTAGCTACATCCAGTTGCCCAGGAGAGGTTTACTTTGAAAAATTGCAGCTTTTTTTTTCTGCTTACTTTCACTTAATTTTTTTGCAGTTTTAATGATCAAACAAGTACCTTGTGCATACTAATCAAGAACTCTACCACTGTGCCACATCCCTAATTTTTTTCAAACAGGATGTATCTTGGATTAATATTCAATATTATTTCTGCCTCAGTATGAGGGATTAAATTTAGTGCCTTTCATTGAGCTACAAACCCCAGGTCTTTTTTTGTTTTTATTTTATTTTATTTTATATTTTTATTTTAAGAATAAAGGAAGAAAACATATTAACAAACAGATGTCCATTTAAAAATAGTGTAAGAACAATACAAACAATACAGTTACAGACAAGGTGGTAGGAAATTAACAATGGTTGTTGTATTACTTTTGATATCTTCAATGTCATTTCTCAGGAAGACATTTAGAGACATCATTTTCAGACAGCATCTCACTGTAATGCTTAAGCTGGCCTCAAACTTGCAGTCGTTCTGTCTCAAGCTTCTGAGTGCTAAGATTACAGGAGCGTGCTACCATGCCACACCTCAGTCACTTTGCTCACACCCTTTTAGAGGATATATGTACATATTCAAACTATGAACAGTACCAGTTAAGTCATTAACTACTACTGTGAAGCATTTAGTTGGTTTATATAAGTGAAATGAAAAATGTATAAGTAACAAAATATTCAATAATACAAATTTACATTTGAATTAGCTCCAGTTTCCTTCCAAATTATATACCTAATGTGTGTTCTTTCAAAAGGTGAACTCCTTTATTTTTGTATGTCACATATTACTTTTCAGTTACTGGCAGATCTTGAAAATAGTTCCATGTTCACTGGTGATCTTGAATGTCAGAAACTCCTAATGGAAGCTATGAAGTATCATCTTTTACCGGAGAGAAGACCCATGATGCAAAGTCCTAGAACAAGGCCCAGAAAATCAACTGTAGGGGCACTTTATGCTGTGGGAGGCATGGATGCTATGAAAGGTAAAAGGGACAAATTAATTATTTTAGACACTATCTTCAAACAAGAAGAGGCATTTTCAACACTCCCCATATCATGAGAGTGGTATTAAGGCCATGCTAAATGAGGGTATTTAAAGCTAACTGTCATAAGAGTGAACTTGATGTGATCTGGCAATCTCATGTTTCTTATTTTATGAGGTATATCCTTTAGATAGTGTTGGCCAAAATTTTACTACACAATTTATTTTACAAAAGACATTTTAATTTTGAATATTCAGTTCGCAATATGATATTTTCAGGGAAAACATATTTAACATTTGACTTAAAGGAAATAGATATTGCCCTCTAATATTTTAGGAAGATAGAGTAGATTCTAGCTCTAGCTCTTAATTTTGTGCAGGTGCCCATAGACTAGTTACAAAGTTAATGTGCTGATGATGAAATTAGAAATTCAAATTTGGTATAAAATAGTGATTTTTCATAAGAATTTAAGCAGGTGTAATACACGACGGTTTCAACAGTCATGATGCCTTCCCTGACCATTTCTTAGAAATTGTTTTCTGATATCTCTGCCTCTTTAAATTGATTTACCAGTCTTTCAAATAATGATGCTAAAACAGTGCAAAAGAACTTGATAGTTAAGAATTGGTTAGTTAGACAATAAAAGCTTCAAACTACAGAAAGATAAATTAGTAATTGGTTTATGAAAATGTCATTTGATATCTTGCTGTAAATGATACATAAATCAAGGTATTATTTGACTGGAAATCTATCCTTTCATTTGATATGTATAAGTGTAAATTAGAAGGATATGTAGGAAAATACCAGTTAATCATGTAGCTATTTTGTTAGTTTTGTTATATGGAAACTCCTGATATAATTGATAAAGAATGAAAGTTTGCTTAGTTGGAGGCTGGAATCCCAATGTGGTGGAAAAATGGAAGTACAAAGCAGATGCATTCGGAGTATAAAAAGCAAGACGAATCTTTGCTTTATAAAAATCTGCTCTTGTAACTGATTCAGTCTCATAAGAACAGCATTAATCCATTCATGAGCATAGCAATTCATGATTATATTAGGTCTTAGAAGTCCAACAAATTCTCAGTATTGACATCCGGGACTAATTTTCCATCACATGAATTACAGAGGATATATTTATACCATAGCATCCTTTTCAAACATGTCAACTATTTCCAGTGTTGTAAGATCCCTACAAACCTAACATTCTTCAGAAATTACAAATACAGAGTAATTGTATAACTAATTTCAAGTCTGAAAATGTTTTATTTCATTTTGTTGAACAGAATGTATGTAAATTGTTTTATTATGTTTCCTGCTTGATATTTAAATTAAATCTACCGAATAAAAAATATAAGTGCAGTTTTGTTAGGTTTCTGATGTTTTTAAAGGTCTAATAAGTAAAATGAGTAATGCATACTTCGTGTTTTTTTCTGTTTCTGACAATTTCTTCAAGTTCTTTATCATAATGTAAAGCATTTTTAATGGATTTAAATATCTAGAACTTCTTATCAGTTCTTAAAAATGAATAAAGTATGAACTTATAATCCTTACAGTCTACTGCCACGGTTTAGTATGGAAGTTAGAGGTCCTGATTTTGAGGCTCTTTGAGGCCTACTATGTGTATAAGAGGCTATCTGGGAAGTTGCAAATTATTAGAAGAATGGTAAAATCTAGCACTTAGTGTAACTGACCTTGATCGATGACAATCTGTAAATATTTCTAATCCTAAGTATAATATCAGAAGTTTATTTCTACTTTGCATATGTTAAGATTAGAGAACCAAACCAAGAATAGACATGTAGATAAACCGGAAATGGAACCCTCACTGAAATTCTATGTTCCTTTTTCTACACTACCCCTATAGAAGACATAGAAGCAAAATTATCCACTCACTTTAAGGTTTATAAAAAAATGTTGAAAAACCAGGTTGAGCATGTAGGTACAACAATAAAATAAAAAATATCAAAAAATTACAAAAAGCATTTAAAAGGAATTTCATTTATATATGTAAATCAGCATTATGCCAAAAAAGTGACAGTTCACATCCTTTCACACAATTATAAAAAAGAATATATATGCATGTTTTATAGTGTATTATTTCAGTTATTTTAAAATATTTTTCAAACTTTTGCTTTTTGATGCCTAGAAAATAGAGGATTCTTCAGTCTTTATTTTCTTCCCTTCTACAATAAACTTAAAATTAATTACTAAATACAGATACTATATAAATACCTATTACAAATACAATTATATAAATATAATTTAATTATAAATGTAAAATAATGTTTGTAAAACAATCTTTAGAAAGTTCCAAGTATGACACAATCAAAATTTTAGAATTATCTTATGGTAAACATTGCATATACTGCACATAAAAGCTATTAGGTAGCATTTTATTTATTAAAAACAATGGATTCTAAGAGACAATATGGAAGAAGACAGGCAGATATAGTAACTTTTAGAACATTTTTAAATGAATGAAGGAAATCACTATATTCTCAACTGGAGGAACTATACTAGTGTTCATAGGAGTACAGTGATCCCTCACCAATTGCAGGACTTAAGTTCCAGAGACCCCTGCGATAAGTGAAAATCCATGGAGTAGCAGTGTTATACCTATTTTATTATTTATATATACTTAGGGCTTTATAAACCCTTCCTACACCTATAAATGTTTTCCACTCTCTTATTAACCTTTTCCACACTCTTATAAATACTTCAAATGCTCTAAAACACTCTCTGCACTCGTAAACATTCATAATTTTAACAACATGTAAAGTCCTCTATGGGTACTCAATGTGAAGTGGACAAGGAGAGATGCTGAACCATGCGGGAGAGGAAATAGACTGATGCTATGGGCACTGAGCCAATCAGCACCCTGGATACAGAACACTGCTGCAGTTGGCCGCCTTCCATTTCACCAGCGAATAGTGTGCTGTGTACAATCGCACCTTGGCAAACGTGTGCAAGCGGTAGTGGTATACCATATTTCTATTGTATATAGTATGGTACTCATCTGCTGATAAAACACATACTGTATTTTATTTCACTTTTAATATTCTTTTCATATGTTTGAACTAACATTTTCTGTTTTTTATTGTTTTAAATTCTTTAGGCACAAATAATTAAAATCATAAATATTATATAAATACCTATATGCTGCAAAATCCCATAATATAATGAAAATTTCTCATTACAGAATTAAATATATTTTTTTAAAAAAACCGCAATACAGTGAAGCCACAATAAGTGAACCACGATATAGTGAGGGATGACTGTACTGTGACTTTTGGTGGCCTTTATTTTCTCTTGCAAGAATCATAAATATGGATTGAGTAAGAATGTAACATGAATTGAAGGCCAGGGATATAGCTCAGCTGCACAACACCTGCCTGGCAAGTGCAAGGTCTAGAGTTTGATTCCTGGGACAAAAATATTTAAAATTAATTGAAGCAATATTTGCAGCATTCCAAGCAGGAAGTTGATTTATACATAAAAAATTTTAAAGTAGTTCAGTATAATATCTAACTTGTAGTTTTCCATTAAATGTAGAGCTGCCATAGAATGCTAAAACTTACAGTTTGATCACTTGGGACATTTTGTGGGAATATGGCAGGAGATAGGGGAGTCTAGAATTCAAGGTACAGAGATACTGTTTGTAAAATTCATCATTTTAAAACAACCATGAGATAATTTTATCTCTTATATACAATCTAATTTCTGTAAAAACATTATTCCAGCATAAGGCGGATACCTGCAACTTTCAGTGTAAATATTTTGTATACTGCTACTTAATGTAGCTTTATACAATTTTCTGATTATTTTACCATTAACAGCTCCATAATTTTAATAAATAGTTCAGCCTAGCTTTCATTTTTTAATTTAAATTAGGTCTTTGGTAAGTCCACTAATGAAAAAAGTTAAAACAAGAAGAAATATACAGAAAAAAAGATTTGCAGGGGCTGGGGATATAGCTCAGTGGAATAAGCGCCTGCCTAGCAAGCGCAGGGTCCTGAGTTTGATCCCCAGTACCGCCAATAAATAAATAAATAAATAAATATAAAACAGGGTCTTACACATAAATTATTAAAAAAAAAAAAAAAAAAGAAAAAAAGATTTGCAAAATTTGGAATAAGAAAATGGTAAAACTGAAACATTCATAGAAAATGTTGTAAATAAAGCAAGTAGAGTGAAAGCAAATACGAGTTTGTAGATATTCTGGGTTTTAATATCATTCACATACATTTACTCCAGAAAACATAATCTAATCCGAGATAAGTCTAATTCAAAACAACATTCAGAATCAGTTATAGATCTAATGTATATTGTTTAGGTTTTAATGTCATATGACCTCATACCATAGTCAATTAATGTACTTCAAATATTAATCTTATTTTTATTGTAAAAAATACATCATATTTTCTTCACTAAAAAACAATGAGATACTGCTTTTTGCTTAGTCGTTTGGGTAGCTTTGTGAATATGAGATAAAATTCCCTAAATCTGCTTTAAAATATCTTACATACACTATAAAAGTGAATAAAAATGTTTTAATTTGCCACCAGTTATTATTTAGTAGCCTCCCTGTTGTGCAAAATCTGCTCTAAGTAAAAAAGTATAGCAACTATTATGAGTGAATGGTAGTAAGCATTGTCATGACAGCAGCCATACAGCGTATGGAATCAGCCTATATGTCTATCAGTGCGGGAAAACAACATGGTATATTTACAAAATACAGTCTTATTCAGAGAGTGAAGAACTAGTTTATTTGTAAGAAAGTGGATGGAAGAGGAGATATTTAAGTTAAATAAATCGAATCAATCTAAAAAGACAAACATAGCATTTTTCTCATATGTAGAATTTAGAAAATAAGTGATGCCATTAAAATAGAAGGGAGACCATGAAGAATGGGAAGCGCTCCAGGGAGGGAGGAGGGAGCAAATGAAAGGCTCAGTGACAGTAGATATTACAAAAGCGGGTTATATGCATGTATGACAATGTCACAATAAAATTTGTTACTTATATATTTAATATGCACCAATAATTTCAATAAAAATAGAGTAACTTTCATTCCTTGTTCTTTAGCTATTTTTTCTTTTAAATCAGCATATATACATAAGCAACCACACACCTCAAGTTAAAACAAAAGGTCATTAGGTAGCACTTTGGTCATAAATAAACTGTAAAATATATTTAAATATTTAATAATAGAATCCAAAGGGTTTTTATTGTGCAATGTGATGTTTGACACCTGTATCAGTACCAATAGTAATATAATATAACCAAAGAAAGTATTATGATGGTATTAATCTTATATGTAAATTTTGTTATTGTGACTCCATTCCATTTTCATCCAGAAGTGATAATGGTATTAGCCTCTTCCTTAGCTTTCAGATTATAGTATCACCTGGATATATACTTAATTTAAAGTGCAATCACTGATACTGCACTACAAATTAAAAAGTATAAAGTTAATGAGGCCAATCTAAATTTTTAATAGAAGTGATTTTACCATTGTTTAATATTTTTTTAACAGGTACCACTACAATTGAAAAATATGACCTCAGGACCAACAGGTGGCTTCATATAGGCACCATGAATGGCCGTAGACTTCAGTTTGGAGTTGCAGTTATTGATAATAAACTTTATATTGTGGGAGGTAGAGATGGTTTAAAAACTCTGAATACTGTGGAATGTTTTAATCCAGTAGACAAAATCTGGATGTTGATGCCTCCCATGTCAACACATAGGCACGGCTTAGGTAAGAGCTTAATGTTATATTATGAATTTATATTAAAGCTTTTAAAATTAACTGAGGTGTACTTTATTGAGATTTAGAAAAAATCTTAGTAAAATTATTTTCCAAAGTGTTGATAAGCTTAAACAAATGGTAATATCCTCTGAAACTTTAAGTGGTGCCATAATTGTTAGTCTTGCCTCCCTCCCCCCAGTTTTCAAGGGGGTTCCAAATTAGGATATATAGCAACTTTTAGAAGGGTTATATGATTGAGGAACCTTAAAATGCAACAGGAAATTTTCTGCTCAACTCAATTTAGAGGATGATTGAGATGGATTGCTTATCTAGATAGATAGATTACTTATCTTACAACAAAATGCAAAGCCACATGTCATCCACAGTGAGAAATTTTGATCCTGTTGAAAATTTGTCTTCAAGAGAAAGTTTTTTTCTGACTCTTTCTTCATAACAGATGCCATATGTTTTCAATATCATAAATGTATGTTGAAAACCAGAGTAATTGACCCTGAAAAACAGAGTTTGAAATAGTTAAAATGTGGCAGATCTAGGACTGATGTTTTTCCGGCCACCAATTGTCCTGATAGAGTACACTGTTCTTGCCAAATAATTCATGATGTAAGTATTCATCCAGTTATGCTACTTTAATTCTCACATATTGCTAATAAGGCATGTCTGGTAAAGAAATGAGAATAAGCTCTTATCAATTTAATATATACCAGTAAAGAGAAAATAGAAATGATGAGAATGTACCACTCAGAGGCTGTTTGGGGCAGTAAAGAAGATGGTGAATGTGAATTCCCAGAAGACATAGGAAGCAGAAAGTAGCTATTTATACTACCTAACAACAAATCTCTAATTAAACCCTCAAAAAGCCACATCTGTCCTTGAAATAGAGCGATAGATTTCTGGCAAATGAGAAGGGCACTAAGAAAAGGAGGGAGGAGGAAATGGGAAGCAGATGTAAAATGAAATTAGATGTGTCATGCATATATACCAACTGTCTACTATAAATGCACTCATCATATACTACAAGCATGTACTAATTTTTAAAATATCATGTGTACTTATTTATCACACTCACATCATTTTATCCATATACTGAAAAACAGGAGTTGAAAAGATATACCAATTCAGCTTACATTGCAAGATTTAGCTAAGATTGAACATTGGATCTTATGTACTCTAAATTAAAGAAAAACAGTAACAAAGTTACACAAGAAAAATGCAGCTTCCAACTTTCATTATAAGCCCAGAAATGGTGCTGCATTTCCCTTCTTCTAGCTGCATTATTATAACACTGACATCACTCAGTGATACAATTAAATGAGACTAAGTGTTCCTTAGGGGTAATTGATCATACTTAGCCTCATATCAGATATAGGTATTTATTCATGCATACACAAATTATTTAATAAGAATACCAACTTTTGAACAGCCAGTTGTTTGCAAAATGAAGCAATGACATGTGTAGGTGAGTCTTCATACTATTTTTTCCTTTAGGTGTAGTCACACTAGAAGGACCAATGTATGCCGTAGGTGGTCATGATGGTTGGAGCTATCTAAATACTGTGGAAAGATGGGATGCTGAGGGACGCCAGTGGAATTACGTAGCCAGTATGTCAGTTCCTAGAAGTACACTTGGTGTCGTTGCATTAAACAACAAGTAAGTCCAAATGCATGCTCTTTCCTCTCAGTTATATAGCACAGAAGTTCAATGACGTAATCCATTAAAAGATTATTTCAAATAAACAAGATATCCTTGTTCTGTTATAAAGGCTCTTTCTTGGAATTCCCCATTCATCATGATGGGAAATATGTATCTAAAATAAACACATGAATAAATACTCTGTAGACCCTTGCTATTCAAAGTGTCTTACAACATCAGCATTTCTGAAGATGACTTTAGATATGATAAATCAAAGACTCAACCACAGATCTCCAAAATAAAAATCTGCATTTTAAAAAGAACATCAGGAGATTTGTCTATAATTTGGAAAATTGTTGCAGGCAATGAGTTCCTTAAGTTAATGTCAATTAACTTCAGGTTAACCACAAATAATCTTAAATTAACCTCAAGTAAATTACACTTTTACATGTTATGATTTACTCTCAAGTTTTTAAAACTTTCATCTGTCAGTACTGTTTAAAATGTGAGTATATTTATTCAGCAGTCCGTTTCTTTTCTCTTTTTTTTTTTTTTTTTTTTTTTTTTTTTTTTTTTTTTTTTTTTTTTTTTTTTTTTTTTTTTTTTTTTTTTTTTTTGGTGTTTTTGAGACAAGGTCTTGCTATGCAGTTCAGGCTGGCCTTGAGCTCACTGCAGCCCAGGCTGGTCTCAAACTTGCAACAGTCTTCCTGCCTCAGCTGACCGAGTGCTGGGATTACAGGTGTGAGCCACCATCCCTTTCTTGACTGTCCGGATTTTCCCACTATAAAATCAGAAAATGCCTTCCTCAATACATATGTCTTTTTGGCAGTTTCTTGTGTGATCATGCTAACATGCTAAACCTGATGATGTTACAGGTTGAATTATCGCTGGGTAGTTATGTGCTTTTTTACATTGGATCTTTGGAAACGATGACCAACATACAGAAAGACCTTGTATGATAAGAATTTTAGATAACAGAAGGAGTCAATATGAGGGCTAAGCCTTTTGTACAAATTGGCCATACATAATGACAATACCTTATCATGTAAGAGTTCAGTAGAAATTAGAACATGGGCAGATTTTGGAACCTTACACAAGGGGAAATAGAAATGTTTGCAACTAAGAAGAGACATGTTTAGACATGTTTAGACAGTGTTTAGAGTTTAAAGAACTCTCTTATACCTGACTGTATTTGATTTGAGCTGAATGATGCCAGGTAATTGAGCAAAAGTAAGCTACATACAATAGAATAGACTGAAATTATGGATTTTGACTCATTGAGTTTTGTTGCACTGAGTTGCTATTTTCACAACTCAGAATGAAGATCAGCTATAGGCATATGGTTTAACAAATATTTAGCATCTTTCTTGCTGCTGGGTTGATTTTAAATTAGATTAAAATTACTGTGTGTTATGTACATGTACCAGTTCCCCACAAGGTGTGTAAACATTATGTACTACACATATGAACTAATAAAATGTAAAAGAAAGTTACTGTGCCCCAAAAGAATTGATATTTTAAAGTTAATGGGGAAAATGCCATAAACAGTATCTCTTAGAAAAACCCTAGCTTTTATATTCTTTTCCCTTAGTTGATTATGAACTGAATATCATTTTAGTGATAAATATCTTATGCTAGTTAACTTACTTCATAATAATTGGACCTGGGTAAAATTGTGAGAATGTTGGTTTTTTATCTTTGAAAAAATCCTCTCAAATCTTTTGGTGTTTCACTCGTTTTCTACATGTATTTCTTCACTGAATATTTTCATATGGTATGTCAAAGCACTTTCAAAAATGATGAAACAGGGAAGTTCGTGAGACCTAGAAATAGGTACCACCAGATGAATACTCAAATAGTCAAAATAATGAGGGAGTACAATATATAAGCAGAATCCTCAGAAAATTGAATGCATTATGGGGGGTTGCCCCACTCTCATTTCATGTGTTTTGTGCCCGTATACACACACATACATGATAATATTTTCTAGGTTATATGCTATTGGTGGACGTGATGGCAGCTCCTGTCTCAAATCAATGGAATATTTTGACCCACACACTAACAAGTGGAGTCTATGTGCCCCAATGTCCAAAAGACGTGGCGGTGTGGGAGTTGCACCATATAATGGATTCTTATATGTTGTAGGGGGTCATGATGCCCCTGCTTCTAATCACTGCTCTAGGCTTTCTGATTGTGTGGAACGGTAAGTTTTTTTTCCATTTATTTACAATATGCAATTACATGTTTACTCGTTTTTTTCAGAAATTAGAAAGATTTTTAAATTAATAGAAAATACTATTGTAAATAATTATTAACCTTTTCAGTTGATTAATCCTCTATGAAAAGACACACAAACTTAAGTATTACATGCTTCCTTTTTACGAGAGCCTCAAGTTATAAATAAAGACCAAAATAAAAGGGAATAGAAAGTAGAGAGATAGATTTTTCTCAGTTTGAAAGAGAATCAAGAAATGACGGAGGAGGCAGGAAAAGAGGATGAAAAAAGGAATTAGGATGTGTTATGTTCATTTACCAACTCTACACAATGAATGCAATATTATGTACTGCAGACATGTACTCATAAAGCCAATCCTTACGCATTTTAACTTGAAAGTACTTTATAAAGTATGACATATTGATGCACTATAGTCACATTTTAAAATGAGACAACAATAGTAAACAAAGAAATTTAATGCTAACTTATATCAATCAGTCAATATACCAGACTCAGATCAAATTAAACTTGTTTCTAATAGCAACCCTCAGAATAAAGATTTTATTACCACAAAATATACACAGAATTACAATGAAATGTCATCATCATTGTGAACACTGGTTTTATTTCCAGAAGTATTTTCTTTCCCAAAATTGATTCTTTGAGTGGGAAATATTCTCTTTTAAGAATAGTGTGATACTTTGATTTTTAAAAAATGCCAAATGCCTTTTTAGTTGCAGCATTCACATTCCATTTCAAACTAAAGTGAATAAATTTACAAAACGCATGTCAAAATATTAAATTCTGATCAAATTACAAAATTAAAAACAGTAAGGTTATCACAATTTAGAAGACAAAAAAAGTTATGAGGTGATGTCCTTAAAGATAATTCATGCAAAATAAAGAATTTGTTCGTTTTCGGCATGCAAAACTAGTTAGAAATTTCTGGTGTAGAAAAAGCGTGTCTAAAACCATGGAGATAATGGAGAAAGTTTTGTTGATTAAAGCAGATCCTTTTGTTTGAATATAATTTGAAAGCACACTTCACAACTCATGGGCAGATTGTCTTCTGGACTAAAACAACAAGGTGGATGCGTTGAGACTTTATAGACAGAGATTATTCAATTTGGAGGAATTTGAATATCACAGAAAAGCAGTTTGGAGGAAAAAGATGAAATAGTAATATAAAGGATAAAAAAAAGTAATATAAAGGATAGAATACAGGAAGAAAACAGTGAAAGAAGATTACTTTTTTCCCAGGTTAACCATACAATTGAATAAAAATTAATAAGTTAGTAGTTCCTTAGAAGACATAACAGATCAGTCATAATTTTAAAAATCTTTCCTTTTGTAAAACTGATTAATACTATATTGCATTTGTCTATCATAGCTTGTTTAACTGTTCATTCATCAATGGACAATTGGGTTGTCTCTCCCTTTTGGCTACTGTGACTAAAATGGAAATGAATGTAGGCATACTAAAAAATTTGCTTTCAATTTTTTTTTAATATATACTGTACACATAATTGCAACTGCTTCATCACATTTTTTATATTTTTAAATTTTTAAAGGACCATCATGCTGTTTTTCATAGTGGATCTACAAGTATTCATTCCCAGCAGTTAAATAAAAAATTCCAGATTCTCAAAATTCTTCCCAGTACTATTTCATCTTGTTTTTTAAAAATGATATCCCTTCCAATGAGAGGGAAATGTCATGTCGTTACAGTTATGATTTGAATTTACCTAATGATCAGTGATAATGAGCTTCTTATCAGTGCTTTTGGACATTTAAATATAAAATACTAAATATATTCTTTAGGAGAATATCTATTCAAAACCTCTACACATTTTAAAAGTCAAGGTATTTGTCTCTTTGATGTTGAATTAGAGGGGTTCTTTATATATTCTGCCATTTAATCCCTTGTCAGATATATAATTTACAATTAATTTCTCATAGTCTGTGTATTTTCTTTTAACTGTAATGGTATTGCCATTTGATGCAAAAACACTTTTAATTTTGATGACAACAAATTTATCTGTGTTTCTTCTTGACTGCACATTTATTGTTACATCTAAGGAAAGGCTACCAAATGCATTATCATCAAGCTCTTATAACTGTTCTCTTCTTTTAGTTTATTATTTTAAATATTGTATTCATGGTTTTAATCATTTTAGATAAAATGTTATATATGAAATATGGATTTAACTTTGTTTTTTAATATAGATTCTCAGTTTTCCTTTTGTTTAAAAGACTCCTATTCTCCATGGAATAGTCTTGAAATGATGATCAAATGGGAACTTGGTTGTGGGCTCTTTCTTGTTACGTTTTTCATGTCCTCTGTTATAAATTACAAAATCCTTGGTTAGTATAACATTGTAATGAGTTTGGAAATAATGAAGTATGAGATCTCCCAAATTATTTTTTTCTCAATATTTCCTTGAACATCTTAAGTCCCTCCATATTTCATATTGACTTTTGATGGACATTTATACCTATGCAAAAAAATCACTGTTATGCAAGATGTATGATTAAACCTGTAGAGCACATTATATAGTATTGGTTTCTTTTGTGTGTGTTTGGTACTGGGGATCAAACTCAGGACCTTGCACTTGGCAGGCAGGCACTTATTCCATTGAGCTATATTCCAAGCCCCAGTACTGATTTCTTAATAGTACTAAGTTCTTAATACTTTTCTCATTGCTGAGACAAAATATCCAACACCCAATGTTAAAAGAGGAAAGGTTTATTTAGTTCACAATTTTAGAGGGTTCAGTCTATATCAGCTGGCTCCAAGGTAGATTGGCAAATAGCAGATAAACAACAGTTCGTGGAAATGGGAGACAGCAAAAGTAACCAGAGCAAAAAGTGAAGAGGCAAGCCTCTTTTTCTCCCTTATGCTGTATGCAGGCTACTTGCCCTAGGACTGATGTAGCACTCACATCTCCAGTCCCAGCACTAGACAATGGACCAATCACAAAGTTTAGATTGGCCACTTCCAAAAAGACCCCCATGACAGCATGAAGCTTTAGGGGCACAACCAGACACAAACCAAATCATTCTTCTAGCCTCAAAGTTTGATTTTGTGTATGAGAAGACAATCATTAAAATCATGAAGTCATGTTCTATATCTGGGATTAGCCCAGCATAAAGACTTGATAACATGTTTAATTCTTAAGCATATGTGTGTGTGTGTGTGTGTGTGTGTGTGTGTGTGTGTCTGTATTTGTTTCTCTAAGTCAGGGATACTTCATAAATATGTAAATTTCCCTATGATTTTCAGTCCTAATGTTTTTAGAAGTTTACATATTCTATTCTATTTCTGAATAAGTAATCTCTTGTCCTAATTGTCTGTATATCCATAGAATTGTCCGTTAGCAATTCCACTTATTTAACATTTTTATAGGAGAATGAGGTCTTGGTTCTTTTAAGCTGGCATCTTACATCACTCTTTAATGTTATTAAATTGACAAAAGCAACAAAAAAACAGTAAAATCAGTTTCAGTTTTCTGTATTTTTTAAATTAAGTTCATGGGTACATTTTGGACATACATAATGATCCTATGCATCATAGGGAATTATTACCTGTTCATGATATACCTTGATTCTTCATTTTTTCCCATTCCACTCCCATCCTTTCAACCCCTCTTCCTCTCATTATTTATAAAAGCTTTAGTTCCATCTTTTCATTACTTTCTTTTCTTTCTGCTTTCTTTTATTTCCCCTCCCACATCTAGTTCCCCTTTCCATTTGAAAGCTTTCTTCCTGATTCACAATATCTATTGTACATTTTAGTCCTTATGTACAATTTTGTTTTCTCACAAAACAGAATCAATACAATGTTTACACATCAGTCTCTGATTTGTTTTACTTAATAGTATGGTCTCAAAGTGCACCCATTTACAGAGAAATGTCTCAAATTTATCCTATTTTATGGCTGAATAATACACCATTCTATAAAAAAACTGTGTCTTTTTTATCCACTAATCAGTCGATGGGCATTTAGGCTTTTCCCAAGATTTAGCTATTACAAAATATGCCACTATAAACATGGGTGATGTATCACTATATTATGATGCTTTTAATTCTTTGGGGAAGATACCAAAAAGGGGAATAGCTGAGTCAAATGGAACCTCTAGTTTTAGTTTTTTTCAGGAATCTCCACACTGCTGTCCATAATGGTTACACCAGTCCTCACTGCCACCACCAGTGGAGTGGTATTCTTTTTTCCTCATAGACTCACTGGGATTTGTTATTGGTTAATTTCTTTATAATAATCATTCTTTCTGTGGCATTTTTATATAATGGAATATTACTCAGCTATAAAGAGGGACAGATTTGGGGCCTTTGTAGGCAAATGGTCACAATTAGACACCATACTCATAAGTGAAATAAAACAGAGGTACATGTGCAAGCACCGTATTGTGTTACTGGTGTAAGAATCTGAGGGTGGAAATATAAACTAAGAGACATGAAGGGAATCTGTTCAAAAGTAAGGAACAGATGGGACGAGGGAAAGGAGAAAAGAAAGAGGCAAAAACGTATGTAAGTTTGTATGTATATACATATGTGCAGGATGGCTAACATGGTTCTACTATTGTTTTATGTCACTTGATGGTAAGGAATAGTTGATGTCTGGTTGTTTGATCAATCTTGTATGTCTATACGTGCTCTCCTGAGCATACACTTTGAAGATATCAATATGCAATTCAAGAACTATTGTTGGTTTCCTGTTGCTTTGTCTATAATTCCATTTTGATTATACTGTTATTGTGCTACTTTGTGTCTCTTTGTTAATGCTTTCCTCTTTTTTTGTTGATGTAGTTCTTTTTCTTTCACACTTTAAAAAGAAAAAATATATAAAAAAACGAAAAAGGAAGGAAGGGATAATTATCTATGTATGTAAGTAAGTATGTATGTATATGCAGCATGTCTAACATAGTTGTACTAATGACTTAGGTCACTTTATTGTAAGGAATAGTTGATGATTATTTGTTTGATCAATTTTGCATGTCTGTATCTGTGTTCCTGAATATACACTTTGAAGTTATCAATATGTAATGCAACAGCCATTGTGGATTCCCTGTCACCTTGTCTGTAACTCAGTTTTGATTGTACTATTCTTATGCTACTTTGTGTCTGTTTGTTAATATGTTTTTGTTTCTTTACTTTTAAAATAAAAGTGAAAAAAAATCATTTTTTCTGGAGTAAGATGGAATTTCAGTATTGTCTTAATTTGCATCTAATGATCAGTGATGTTGAACATTTTTTGCATATGTTTATTTGACATTTGTGCTACTTCATCTGAGAAGTGTCTATTAATTTTAAATGCCCAATTTTAGATTAGATCATTAAATTTGGAGGTGTATGATTTTTGAGCTCTTCATATATTCTAGATATCAGTCATTTTTCTGGGGAGCAGTTGACAGATATTTTTGCCATTCTGTGTATTGTCACTTTACTCTGTTGATTTATTTTGTTGTGCAAATTTATTTTAATAATATAATTTCTTAAGTTATGGATTCTTTGTAATATTTCTCCTGTGACTGAGATTTTCATAGAGTCTTTTCCTACATCTGTGTTTCAAGGGTTCTACCTATTCTCTTTTCAAGAAGATTTAGTGTCTTTGTTTTGAAATTGATGTCTCTGATCCATTTTGATTTTAGTTTAATGCATGATGAAAGACATGGATCTAGTTTTCATTTTTGGCATGTGGAATGGCACTTTTCCCAGCACCATTCAATAAAGAGGTTATCTCTCTTCCAGGGAAGGTTTTTGGCCCCTTTATCAAAACTAAAGTGGTTAAGTGTATTTCTATGTGTTTTTGTATCTTCTAATCTGTTCCATTGTTCCTTGGGTCTTTTTGCCAGAACCATCCTGATTTTGTCACAGTAATTTTTTAGTATAATTTCATCTCAGGGATGGTGATATTCCCTGCCTTGCTCTGTTGCCCAAAACTGTTTTTGCTATTCTAGTTATCTTCTAGTTCCTGATAAATTTTAGATTATTTTCTCTAATTCTGTGAGGTATGCTATTGGGATTTTGATCAGGATTGCATTAAATATGTACATCAATTTAGGAAGTATAGACATTTTCACTGCAGGCCTTCTTCCTACCCAAGATTAAAGATATTATTCCATTGTTTGACATCCTCTTTGATCTCCTTTTGCAGAGTGCTGTAGTTTTCAATGTAAAGATGTTTCATTTACTTTGCTAGATTGACTTTTTTTGGTATCGAAACTCCAACTCAGGACCTGGTGCTTGCCAGGCAAGACTTGTGCCACAGCTATATCTTAGGCCCTTGATTCTTAAGTAATTCATTTTAGTTGATGTTATTTAGAAATGAGTGATTTCACTAATTTCTCCCTCAGTGAGTTTGTTATTTGTGAATAGTAATGCTACCGAATTTTGAATGTTAACTTTGCATCCACCTACATGACTGGATTTGGTTATTTAATAGAACAATCTTTTGGTGGATTTCTGGAGTCTTTTAATGTTGAGTTTTATATCATCTACATATAATGATAATTTGAATTTTTCCTTTCACATCTTTATTTATTTGTTTCACTTATCTAATTGTTCTGGCTAATGTTTCCAGAATTATATTGAGTAGGTGTGGCTATATTCACATCCTTGTCCTGTTCCTAATTTTAGAATGAAAGCTTTCAGGTTTTGTCCATTTAGTATGCTGTTGGTTGTTGGTTTGTCAAAGATGGCTTTTATCAGATTGAGATGAAGACCATCTATTCCAATTTTCTGTAGGATTTTTATCATGAATCAGTGTTAGACTTTGTCAAATGCGTTTTCATGTCTATTGAGATGATCATGAGCATGTGCCTTTGTCTTTGGCTCTGTTGATATGGTGTACTACATTGATAGATTTGAGTATGTTGAAATATTCGTGCATCACTAGGATGAATCCTACTTGGTCAAGTTGTATAATCTTCTTGATCACTTGCTGCATTTTGTTTGCCAGTATCTTACTGATAATTTTTGTGACTATGTTCCCCAGGGAATTTGACTTCTTTTTCTTTTTCTTTTTTTTTCTTTTTTTTTTTTTTGGAATTTGACTTCTGTCTTTGTTGGGTCCTTCTCTGGTTTTGGTATCATGGTAGTACTTATTTCCAGGAGAACATTTGAGAGAATTTCTTCCTTTTCAATTTCATAGAGTGTTTGAGGATTAGTGACATTAGATCATTTCTAATGGTCATGTAGAATGCAGCAGTGAATGCATCAGGACCTGTGCTTTTCTTTATTGGTAGGTTCTTAATTACATCTTCAATTTCAATGACTGATATTAGATTATTTAAACTTTTTTATCTTTTGATTCAGCTTTAGTAATTAATATGTATGTAAGAATCTGTCCATTTCTTCTGTGTATCGCTTTCTGTTTGTGTACAGGTTCTTGTAGTAGGTGTTA
>PVLD010029241.1:0-18322 GCA_004027595.1 Dinomys branickii | reverse complement strand
GCTGTACAGATATTGGTTAGATACTCCCTACCTAGTGACCTGGGTGAGGTGTGTAAGACTGCTCCCCCACCCTCCCAGGGTTCCCTGCAGGTATAGGGATGGATCTCCTCCCCCACTCGGTGATCTGGTCGCGAGCGCCGATATCTCACCAGTTATTGGAGTACCTGCAGGCATGAAGGTTCCAAGGTGCCAGTCTATCGAAACGTGAGACCGCTGGGCGTTGCCGCCGCCAGAGAGCCGATCTCTGTCGGGAGTCGCCGGAGAGCTGCGCCGGGTCGGGGGGGGCGGGAGGGATCGAGCTGTCTGTATTCTCGGGGCGCCAGGACCCAGCAAATCCCTCTCTCCCGCGCGGCTCGCCCGACACGCGCGAAACGTGGGATTGCCGGGCGTCTCCGCCGCTAACAAGCTGTTCTCTGTCGGGAGTCGCCGGGGGGGCTGCGCCGGCTCGGGAGGCGGGAGGGATCGAGGCGTCCGTGCTCTCAGGGCGCTAGGATCCAGCAAATCCCTCTCTCCGCTTCCAGCGGCGTTTGGGGCCCTCCGTGCGGCTCGCCCGACACGCGCGAAACGTGGGACCGCCGTGCGTCTCCGCCGCCAACAAGCCGATCTCTCTGTTTGCTTGCTTTTTTGAGACAGGGTCTTGCAGTGCAGTTCAGATTGACCTTGAACTCACTGTATAGCCCAGGCTGGCCTCAAACTCACAGCGATCCTCCTGCCTCAGCCTCCCAAGTGCTGGGATTACAGGCATGTGCCACCACACCTGGTTTAAAACAGTTTTAAAATGTAGAACATACTTATAACCCACATCCAGGCAAACTTTTGAGGCGGAGTAAAGACTATTGTGACAATCTCCTTGCTACCTGTCTTACCCACGAAAGCCCACAGTCTTCACTTGTTACCATTCTGAACCACATCTGATTGTGTCACTGTCTTATTTTTAAATATTTCCATTGGTTTCCTATTAGTTATAGTGCAACAGCAAACAGAAACACCAAAATGACACCCAGGGCACCCAGGGAGGCAGATTTATTTAAAGTCAGATGGACGTGGACAAGGAATTAATCTTTATAAGGCTCAGGGAAGGAGGTTTTTATAAGGCTGCAAGCAAGTAGAGTACGTGGCTGTCTTTGATTGGTTCTTACAATGTGCATCATAGTGACCAGCTATGCATCACAGTGATCAGCCATTTCTAAGAACAGAAGTAACGGAAACTGTAACAGGAACTGGCTGGGGAGAGAGGAAGCATTATCTGCTACGATAAGATGCAATTCAAACTTCTCTTATGACCCTTCATAATAGAGTTCATCTGATCTCTCTAGCTTCACTTTGTTTTCCAATACCGGGACTGAACCCAGGGCCTTTGTACTGAGCTGTATCCTCAGTCATTTTTAAATTCTTTATTTTGATGCAGGGTCTTGCTAAGTCACTAAGCTGCCCTGACTTTCCATTCTCCTGCCTTAGCAGCCCAGAGTGCCAGGATGGCAGGCAGGCACCGTCCCGCTTGGCTTAGCCTCACTTTTTCTTTCTACCACCAGTAAACAGTGTCAGCACGCCTGTGTTTGTCAGCTTCTTGTTACTCGAACAAACACCAGAGGTAACCGTACACAAGGCAAAAGATATGAATTACCGTTATTCTCCTATTATTTTGTTATGAGATTTTGTTATACTTTTTCATAAAATAAAAAACTTAAATGTTTTAGTTTGGCTCACAGTTTAAGGAGCTTCAGTCTATGATAGGTTGGACCTACTGCCCTGCAACTGTGACCAGGGAGCCCCACACAGCAGCAGCGCAGCTCATGGGTGGGAAGCAAAACAAAGTGGAAGAGGAAGGGCCTGGGTGGGTCTCGCTATCCCCTTCAGGTCATACCCAGAATGACTAGAAGGCTTCCTACTGGGGTCCACTTCATCATTTTCTACCACCTCCTAATACAGCCAAACTGGGAACAGCCTTTAATTCATGGGTCTTTGGGGGCATTGGGAAGCAATGTTGCTTCTACCTTCACACTGAGTTAACTGTCTTAGAACCAGCCTAAATTGAGAGTTGCTTCCGTTTTCTGTCCTAAGCCTTCCTTGTAACTATCCATTGCAATTGTGCAAAAATGTCAGAGCAACAGCATCACGGCCAGTCGAGAGGATTTTCTTTATCAAATGAGACACTCACAGTATTGGGAGGTCTCTCAGCTCTTCCCAAACACAGGGTAGCTCTTTGCTTTATGCTAGAAAGAGAGAAAATAAGGCAACATGATTTTAAAATAAAGATTCTGAGCAGGAGATTTTGTAGGAGCTACACTCTCTCTTCTGCTGTGATTTGGATCTAGAATAGCTCCTAGAGGCCCAGGCATCGAAGCGTCTGTCCCCAGCCGGCGGCACCGTTAGGAAGTGCTGAAACACCGCTCCCACGTCCATTTCTTTTCTTTAAAAAAAGTCTCCTTCTGCGCTCACTCTCTCACGAAATCTGAACTCTCAAAAGAAAAAGTAACCTTTTTCTTCCCCACTGCAAAGCAGGGCAGGAGAGCAGTGACGAGAAAGGACTTGGGCTGTAAGGCCCAAATTCAGACGTCGCCTCGTTCATCACTTGGAGCACGGGGAAGTTTCTCAACATCCCTAAGCCCCTGTTTGATCTAATTTAAAAAGTGGATCCATAATGGTATCTACATCATAGCGTGACTGTGAGGCTCGAATTGCATAACACAGTACAACGCTGCACACGGTGCCTAGTAGATGGTAAATGCTCAGTGTCACTTTTTAAAAGGTTTACCTGATGATTTATTATGGTATAGATCTAAAATGACCCACAGGATAACATACGGTCAGAGGTGGGGCTTGATGGGAACAGGCGGGACCCCAGTGGTGTGGCCTGGAAGCACGTGTTCTTTTGTTCTGCTCTGGCTGTGAGAGCAAAGCCAAATTTGTGGTGTGCATTGCAGGTTGTTGCCTTGCGTTGCAGGGGCCTGTATGCAGCAGAAGCTGCTTCCTCTGAAAGACACAACAGAGAAAATTGTTAGAATGAGAGCTACCGTGGGACAGAGTTTGTGGAGAGTCTTTGATGCATTTGAACTACAAACTTTTCTAATCAGGACCTGTCTGATGGCTCCTTGAGAAGATAGAAAAAACTGTCAAGTAATTTCTACTCTTGAAACCACCAGTATAATCCCTGACTTCAGGGAAAATAACCAAAGCCAGCTCGAATTCCAGTGTTCATGGTAGTAAGAGCGTCACTGTAGTGTGTGCCTGTCAGGTCTCTCTCAGCATTTGCTGTTGCCCCTTCATATTTCTTATACTGTCTCCACCTGGAAACCAGCCTCTTCCACTCCTTGTCTTCCACTGAGTATAATACGTGTCTTTCATTCCCCTAATCAAGCTTTATTTCATTGTTTTCAGTTACTCTTCAGGCTACAGTTCTCTCCCGTCTCTCTCACCTTTCACTTGATCCTACTGTAGCAATTTGCAAGATCAGTACCGCGCTTGTGGGTTGTTCTGTGTTGCTATATTCTTGAGGAGATTTGTGTGTTCTTTGATCTGTAGGCACTTTTTTGGGGAAACTCTTGGAATCTTGGACTATTTTGCATGATTGAGAGGTTTATGTTGTAGGCAGTTGCTCAGTAGTTTAGTAGGAACAGAGGCAGGAATAAGGTATCAATGGTGAAACAAACTGAAAGGGGTTTTACCATGTTTATTGCACTCCAATTCCTCCACTAGGAATTGAGTCTATTTGGGGTCTTCAGTCCCCTCTTGCTCACCTCTTTTTAATCATCATAAATCTTCACAAGGGCCCGTTGCAGATTTCTTACATGGTGTTGTGACTTGTATCTAGATTCTCAAGGCCTCACGTGCTCGTAGGAGAGGCTTTTGGGAGTGACTGGATCATGGATGTGTGGTGCTGGATTAGTTCATTGACGGGTTTGGCATAGTTCCGCATGGGTAATGGACTTACGGAAGAGGGAAGGCCCGTTCTGGGTTACTGACACTAACCAAGAGGCCTGCAGTCTGGGTGGCATAAATCAGAAGGAGGAAGCTGCACTGCCTCCCACCCACCTTGCCCTGGGTTGTTTCTTCTTTTCCTGCCCCTCTGCTGCACTGCTCTGCCTTGGAGTGAGCCCGTTATAGACTGGAACCTCTGCAAACTTACAAGTTATAGTAAACCTCTCCTTTAACTTACGGATGTTGAGTCTTTTGTTTCAGCAGTGAGAAAGTAAGGAAGACACATGCGTACCTTGCAAAGCAGTGAAAGAAGAGCTCAGTTTCTGATTTGTAACCTGAGAAAGGAAAGAGCAATGATTCAGAACCAGGGATTGATATAATTGTCAATCAATCCCTGGGAATACTTCTTATTCTGTGTGTGTGTGTGCGTGTGTGTGTGTGCGTGCATGTGCACGTGTGACTGAATCTTTGCACTGAGCCACACACCCATCTCTTTTTACTTTTTTATTTTGAGATAAGGTCTTGCTAAGTTGGATGGGCTCAAGCTTGTAATCCTCCTGTTTCAGCCTCCAAGAGTGATGGGATTGTATGTACGGGCTACTCTACCTGGCTACTTCTTATCCTTAATCAGTAACTTTGAACATGGCTTCTTGATGACCAGGCTTATTTATGGAAAAGGGTGTTTATCTGAAGTCAAGAAAGATTCATATCCTCATTTTAGTGCAAAGAAAGGCATACCCTCTGGATTTTCCCCCAACCCTTTCATCTGTCAACCTTGAAGTCCCACAAATACCTGCAATGAGGAAAGAGAATTTAAAATGTCATCTGATGTGAAGAGGGAGGATATGCATTTCCACAAGGCCTTTAGGGTTGCTCATCTCATACCACAGTCTCCACAGGGGAAAGGCACCCTAAAAGGAAGCTCACTGTGGCAGTGTGCAGCTACGACGTGCAGAGGATGGAAAGATAGCTCAGAGGTGAGACTTAGCTCAGTCACTGACAACCCAGGGAGGCTGCTACATTAGCCTGAAAGAACCCTGAGGGAAACAACCCAAGCTGAGACCTCTGCAGTTATTTATTTATAATTCAAATGAGAACAAAGATGTAGAAGAAAAGCACTTGCAACATTTTTGGTCAGGGGACAGGGAAAGAATGGGATGGTTTGCTGCATGACCCGTGTTGACCTAGTTTCAGCAATCTTATCAAAGGGACGCGATGGCCAGAGCAAACAGCTCTGAGAGTCACTGCTTTTAATTCTGCTGACTGTTCAGCTGGTTCGGCTCTAAAGTCTAACCACGCGTCCCAGGAATGCTGACCTGTTGTCCGGAAAGCCCTCCCTTTTTCGTCGTCACGCCAAACCCTCCTCTGGCCAGAGTCTCCCCACAGCTCACCCGCATGTATCTAGCAAGGCTTCCAGGTCGCTCACAGACCACACAAACCAAGACGTCACTGTTGCTCACTTTGGTCCTGCTCACACGGCCAGATCTTTCAAACTCAGGAAAACGAGGAGATTACTGTTGGTATTGAATACAGTCCTTAAAGTCCAAAGAGCCAATGGACGGTGATATGAATGTTGATATAAAAGAAGAAGATAGGATTGAATTCCTTTAATGAATTTGAATCCCAGAAAACATGAAATGAAAACATCTTCACAGAATTATGAATATCATAGTACATGGCAGGTTAAATACTCATATGACTAGGTAATGGGTACTTCCCACTTTTTCAAAGGTAAGAGAAGTCTCCTCAGTTGGGTAGTTGTTTATCTGACATTCTCTATGAAAATGTCTTTCATATTGATCTCAACCTTCTCTAGATTTTCATACTATTTAAAAGCTATACCAACAATGTTGTTACTTAATGATATCTTGTCCTGAAATGTTAGATTTTTCAGTTACCCATTTTTAATTCTTAACTAAAATATAGGCTCAGTTAATATAGACACATTTTTAATATTTCATGTATTGGCACCAAGGACTTTTTCTGAGGTAGAGTCTCACGACGTAGCCCAAGGTGGGCTTGAGTTTGTGTCCTTCTTGCTGTGCCTGGCTAGAATGTCAGATGCGGCTGCAGTGCTATGTAATTCAATTTCTGTAGGTTAGGACCTATGGGACTTTGATACATGTTGCCACTATTAGGATGTTGTTGGGAAGGGCTCAAGCACAGCGTATGGTGAATCCAGATATCTAGTGTCTGTTCAGCATTTTTATTGTTCATTTTTGTGGAATGAAACTAGATATCATATTCACATCATCCATGACCATGTTAGAGGCTGAACGCCTCCCTGCACAACTGTAGATAAAGGAAAGGAAAGTAGACTCCACTGCATTTTGCATCTTCCCTCCTTTCAAGGCCCAGCTCTAAACCTTGATACTGCAGTAGTTTTCCTAACGACAGCCTTGTCCTCTGTGATCTCCCCGTCCCTGAGGTAGACAGCCCCTACTGCCCAGATGACTGGCTCCGAACAGGGGTGTCATAAAACAAGCGCCTGCAGAGATCATTCAAACCACAGCTGCTTGAGTGCAGCCAAGTAGCAATAAACTAACTCTCTGAAGGTGGAAGTGGAAACGTGCGCTCTCAAACCGGTCCTACATGGGACCAGCACCAGATTTTAGCATCTCTAACATATAGGGCTCCTTCATGAATTTTACATGTTTTAGGTTAAAGATCTTTTCCCCCATGTGATGATTATCATTACAGCCAGGCTATACGATTCCTCTGGGCAAGAGACTGTATCTGTACTTTTATGTAGTTGCTTGAACATAATGTTGCCTCAGTAACATGATCATGCTTTTCCAAAATACATCTCATTTGTTGATTGATGATGGATCAAATTATGGCTATTATTTTTTTTTCATCTGAGGTCCATCAGATTTGTACTTATAACCGTTCATGAGTTTTATTCTACTTAAAGGTTTTGCAAAGTGTTACTGAATTGTGAAACTTTTTTTCCTCTAGAAAAATGGAATTTTAAAATGTCAGAGAGACTTTCCTTTGGAGGTAAAGAAGAATAAGCCTATGTTACAGTATTAGTGCAAAGAATGACTTACTCTCCACTCTCCACGATAACAGTGGGTAATCAAAACCTCATGGAAGCTTACAACCCTGCAGATTCATCATTGTCCACATCAGTGAGGATGATTTTTTTATAGATAAGGCAAAAACTTAACAAAAAGCTTTGCTTTAGATATTCTTGAATCTATACATGGAAGAGCTCCAGGTAACTAATATTTTAATAGCAAGGAATAGCACCACAAATTCAGGGCCACCTTGGGCTACATAGGGAGACTATCTTAGAAGAAGACCTTGATGCCAATACAAGAAATATAAAAAATATGTCTATATTAACTGAGCCTATATTTTATCTTACCTGACCTCTAGTGAGACCTGGAAGCTCCTGTGGACTTTGGGGACATCACAAGTGTGAGTTATTATTACCCTTGTAGAATGTAGACTCTTCCTTCTCCAAGAACACATTGTATTTCAGAGTTGCCTGTGGAATTAAAGATTAGAAATAGTTACCTTCAATCAAGAGGATCCTCCGATCTGTCACCATTTCTTGTTTCTTGATTTTTCACTTACTTTTGCAGGAAAGAATAGGTACAGTTTTTATTTCTGGGATGTATTTATAGCTGAGTCACTGTGATATTTTCTGAGAGCCATTCTTTCTGGAGTAAGATGGAGTCCCAGTGTTGTTTTAGTTGCAGATCTCTAACGGCAGAAGATGCTGAACAGTTTTTCATATACTTACTGGCTATTTTCACTTTTCCTGAGACTTGGCTGAGCCTTTTCCTTAGGGGGGATTCTGGCAATCGAACTCAGGTTGGGTCTTTGAGCATCTAGTATTTTGAGTTCTGTATCTATTCTAGATACTGGCCCTATGTCCAAAACGTAGCTGGCTAAAAGTCTTCCCACTCTCTGGGTATCTCTTCACTGTTGGTTGTTTCCTTTGCTCTCCTTCAAAAATTAAGTTCTCCCCCTTCCTGTATACTTCCTTCCTGCTTCCTTTGCCAGTCTCGGAACTTTTATTTTTTTTTTTGAGGCAGGGTATCGCTACGTAATTCAGCCTTCTACTCACTGCGTCGCCCAGGCTGGCCTTGACCTCAGGAGAAGCCTCCTGTTTCCTCTGACCAAGTGCTGAGATTACAGGTGTGCACCGCCATGCCTGGCTCCTTCTCATTTTTATCTACTGTTTGTGTGTTTCTTCCCAGAAAACAATGTCATTTAATGCAGGCTAAAGGATGGCCATACCTTCTCAGCCTCATGTTCTGGCATCTGTGGATGCCAGAAAATAATAACTTAGTAGCCAGATATTTTACCTATGATGGTTTGAGAAACAAGAAAGCGTTGCTGATTGTGTTGAGTAAAAGATGTACACGGGAGTCACAGCAGATCAACTCGAAGGTCTCAGTTCTGGGACTTACTGTTGTGTAACCAGGAGACATTTACTTAACAGCGCAAGGCGAGCACTTCTACTTGTATAAAATGGGGCTCATGGCATGTAGTGTGTGGAACTGCCACGGGGGGCGGGCGGCACAAGGCCTGGCATGTGGTGCCCTTTTCTTCGCAAGTGCCTCCTTCATTCTGGCCGTTCTGAGGCCCAAAGGCACTGTAGACACCATCTAGATGTCTGCAGCCCTTCAAACATCTCAGACGGAGAGGCAGCGGAAGGTCTCAGGTGATTCTTGAGGGACCACGACACACCAGAGACAGGAGCCCCACGTGTGTAGGCTTAGACCAGATGGGAGATTTTCGGCTGGCTCCTTTCTTGCCTGCTTGCCTGCTAATTCAGTGCCTGCTTCCACAGTTCTTGGGAGCAAGTTGTGAGGGAGCCCGGGCATGGATGCGGGCGTAGCCTGTCCCTCATCAGAGCAGTGCTCCACACACTTCTGATCTTCAAAAATGGTGTTTGCTCAGTATGCCAGTTAGCCAAAGAGAAACCATGCAGGGAAAGGTGCTGTTTTGAGGGTGGGTGATCAAATTTGGAACACACACTTTTTCTTCTTTTAGTACATTAATGTACTGGCTGGAAAGCACATAGCATTTCCCAGCTAGATCACGGGAGGGAAAGTATTTCTGCAGGGGAGAAATAATATATGCTAATAGCAACTATAATCTGGAGGTTTTCAGCGACAGCCTGTGCAAAGACAGGTAGTGGTGAAAGGGGACACAAGGTGGGGATCAAGAGGGATGGAAGCGAAGGGCAACTTTCTGCATTTCATTGCTCAATCTCTAAAAGCTCCAATTAGTTATAAATAGAAGGATATTATTAACTGTTGAACTTGCTGATATCCAGCTTCTGCGATTACATTTATCCCTCACGTATTTATCCAATATTTATTGGGCCATGTTAAGGTTGATACATTGTGTCAACTTGGGGAATCTAGAGGTTTAGCTGAGTGACTCAGGAGGAAGCGGGGGTGCTTACTTTGTATACATCCTGAGCCTGTGGAAGAGGAGGGCATGGAGACTGTGTGGGAGGTTCATGACCCCTGGGTGTGGGGGGGCTGTTTACAATGTAAGGGAGGAAAGGAGGCTGCTTGCAGCCATTCTTCCCTTTTGCTGGTTGTTTTTGCTGTGCTCTGCTGCCCTGAACAGTTTGCCTTCTGCCTTGCGCCACTCTGCCTCTGAACCAGCCAAGTATGGACTAAAACCTCCACAAACTGTGAGCTAAATAAACCTTTCCTTCCTTCATTTTGGGCGTTGGGTATTTTGTCTCAGCAACGAGAGAAAAGTAACCAAGACAGAATTTGGTACCAGTGGAGTGGGGTTGTTTCTGTGACTATACCTGACAATGTGGTTCAAGAGCCTTTGGAAATGGCTTGTAGGAAGATTTTGGAAAGGTTCAGAGATGTCGCCTGAAAGGGATGCACTGGAACGCCTTCGGCTGTTTTGTCTGGGAGATTCTGGTCAGAGCTCGGAAGACCAGAAGGCTGATAGAAATCCTGCTGGTAAAGACCGGGTTTGGAAGGTTTCTGATGGGAAGGACTGCATTGGCTGTTGGACTCCAAATGATGTATGTTATGGCTTGGCAGAAAGTTTGTCTGCATTTTACTCGTGTCCAGAGACTTTGCCTAAGACAGAGATTAAGGCTGACAGCGAACTGATTAAACTGGCAAAAGAAATTTCAAGGCAGTCGAATGTTGGGGCAGTGGCATGGTTATCGTTGGCAGCTTTTAGCCAGATTTATATGGACAATCAAGAGCAAAGAGCCCAGCAGGATGATTTAAAATGTTGTGAGTTTGGCCAGAAAGGAAGCTCCAGTAAAACTGTGGATTTCAAAGATAAGGCTGAGGAGATCTCTATTGCTGAGAAGGAACAAGAAAATGGAAAAAATGGCCTGCAGGCATCACAAGCAGCAAGTCTCCACCCTTTGCAGCCTGAAAACTGTAAAGGTGAGAGACCTTGCCTTGAGAAGGAAGCCAAAGAGTGCCATGTTCCAAAATGGTGGCGGCGGCTGCACCAGGTTCCAGAATGGAGATGGCATAGAGAATTTGTTCCTCAGAATTGGATTCAGTGTGCCCAGCGATCCAGGCACTTGACCCTTATGGCCAAGAGAGAGAAAAGTTTGGCTACTGCTCCAGGTGGCAGCAGGCCTTGGCATCATCCACGTGGCCCTGGCTTTAGGTGCAAGGAAAATGCAAGAGTTCTGAAGTTAAAGAGGCTTCCACCCAGATTTCAGAAGGCCTGGGAGGCCAGGCAGTGTGCCCCTGAGAGGGCAATATGTGAGGCTGTGAGTGTGAAGCAAAAGGTGCCCTGGAGACCTCAGAAGTTTAGAAAAGACAGGAGCATGGATCATCTGAGAAAAGCTGCAACTGGGGAGCAAAGCAAACCTAAGAGAGAAGCTATGGAGGCTGTAACCACCAGAAGTACCATAGGGGTGGATTCACGCAAGCCCTTTGGAGCTTACAATGTGCCACAAGTTGCTTCAGTTGCTAGATGTGGAATTACAGGACACAATGTTAGCCCTGCTGGATTTTGGACTTGCTTTGGTCCCAATGCTCTATATTACCCTGTTGGTGCCTTTTGGAATGGTAATGTTTATTTTGTGCCTTTAAATGTTGGAAGTATTTAATTTTCATTTGTATGAGGACAAAATGTTATGGTTCTAATATAAGCATGTCTTTGTATCTGGAAACTGGTTTAAGGAAATGTGTCTGTTTGCCAAGTTGACAAGGGGTGGAATGTTATGCTTGATACATTGTATCAACTTGGGGAATCTAGAGGTTTAGCTGAGTGACTCAGGAGGAAGCGGGGGTGCTTACTTTGTATACATCCTGAGCCTGTGGAAGAGGAGGGCATGGAGATTGTGTGGGAGGTTCATGACCCCTGGGCGGGGGGAGGCTCTTTACAATGTAGGGGAGGAAAGGAGGCTGCTTGCAGCCATTCTTCCCTTTTGCTGGCGGTTTTTGCTGCGCTCTGCTGCCCTGAACAGTTTGCCTTCTGCCTTGTGCCACTCTGCCTCTGAACCAGCCAAGTATGGACTGAAACCTCCACAAACTGTGAGCTAAATAAACCTTTTCTTCCTTCATTTTGGGAGTTGGGTATTTTGTCTCAGCAATGAGAGAAAAATAACCAAGACAGGCCATATTAAGATCAATACATGGAAACATCTCATGCTATGGAAACATATCCATTAACAATGTGGACCCTGCTTTAAAGCTTGTAGGATGTGGGTAGAAGTGACGGATACAGATCCATGAACCAGCAGTAATAATGAGGCCTCATAAGTGCCACGAGGGGATGTATGCGCTCCAGAAAGCACTCATGTGGCCACTTAACTCAGAGCTCAAAGCTCACAGACAATGTCTTGTAAGAAGTCGGTAAGCAGCAGTTCTACAACTAATAACATGTTCTTCAGATGAATGAGGTGGGACGCAGGTTAGGGTCTAGAAAAAAGCATAAGAAAAAGCTGAGAGGCAAGAGAGTCCTTGGATATGCGAAGTGAGAGGCACTTCATGACAATGAAGATGCGGAGTTAACCCTGAGGTGAAACATGTAAATGGTTGTGGGGAGGAACGCAGGGAGTGTGCTGAGAAGATTTAAACAGCGAAGGGATATATTTAGGGTTGCACCTTAGAGTGATCACTCCTAGTGGTTTGAAAGAGTGACTTGAAACAGAGATCCCACCAGAAGGCTGGTGCTGTTATCTCAATGTGTCACGATGGTGTCCTGAGCTAAGACGTGAGCGTTAGGAATGGAAGAAAGATGAGTTCCCGAGATAAGGAGAAAAAAAATCAGCCCTCCACAGTGAGTCGCCAGATGTTTAGCATGGGCGGGCTGAGAAGAAATTAAGACTGAGTTCCAGCATCAATGCTTTTACCTTTTTTTCCAATTTTTACAAAATAAATATTTATTTATTTGCATTAACATATATTTGCCATTAATAATGATCACATCCATCCATCCATCCATCCATCCATCCATCCATCCATCCATCATAGGGACTTTGTACCTGTGCATATTAGGTCTTTCTTCTTCTTCTCCACTCCCGCCCTCCCTTCACTCCTTCTCTCCCGCCTCATTTACACCAGCTCTGTTCCCAGCCCCTCCGCTCTTCTTTTTTTTTTTTGCGGTACTGGGGATCGAACTCAGGACCCTGCGCTTGCTAGGCAGGCGCTTATTCCACTGAGCTGTATCCGCAGCCCCCTCTGCTCTTCTTTAAGCTCATTTTTTTCCTGCCTTTCTCCTACCCTCCTCTTTGCTGCCCTTTCTCCTTTGAACACGTTCCTCCTTCTTATCAGTATCTCGCCTTCTTTCTGCTCCTGATTACCCTTTGGTTTTCTCACAAGAGAAAAGTGATATTTAAACTTGTGTGTCTGATTTATTTCACTTAAAATTATTGTCTTGAAGCTAGGCATAATGGTGAATGCCTGTAATCCCAGCACTTAGGAGGCTGACACAGGAGGATTACTGCAAGTTTAAGGCCAACCTGGACTATATAGTGAACTCAAGGCCAGCCTGAACTACATAGTGAGACCCTATCTCAAAAAAAGTTGTGGTCTTGAGGTGCATCTGTTTATCTAAAAATGATTCAAGTTTATCCTTCTTTATGACACAATAATACTCCAGTTTTCTTTATCCATTCATCTGTTGATAGGCATATGGGCTGTTTCCATGATTTATCTATTATAAATTGTGTGGCTATGAACATGGGTGTGCATGTATCACTGTGGTATTATGCTTCTAACTCTTTTAGGAAGATGCTTAGAAGAGGCACAGCTGGGTTGAATGGCACCTCTAGTTTCAGTTTTTTGAGGACTCTCCATACTGACCTCCATAGTGGTTGCACCAGTGTACATCTCCATTACAAATGGAAAAGAGTTATTTTCCTCTACAGCCTTACCAACACTTGCTATTGGTTGATTTCTTCATGATAGCCATTTTTTCTGGAGTGAGATGGAATCTCAGTGTTTTTTACTTTGCATTTCTCAAATGAACAGTGCTGTTGAACATTTGTCATATATTTGTTTGCTGTTTATCCTTCATCTGAGAAGTGTCTATTCATTTCAGATACCCATTTTTGGATTGGGTCTTTACATTTCGGGGGGTAATTTCTTTAAATTCTTTATATATGTTAGATGTTATTTTTTGTCTGAGGAATAGCTGGTAAAATGTTTTTTTCATTCTGTGGGTTGTCTTTTCACTTTGTTTTTGTTTTTCTTTGCTGTGAAAAAAGCTTTTTAATTTGATGTGATCTCAGTTGTTGATTCTTTGTATATTTCTTGTGCAGTCAGGGTTTTGTTCATAAACTCTTTACCTATGCGTATGTCCTCAAGAATTTACCTACGCTGTCTTCCACAAGCTTAAGTGTTTCAGGGTTTATATTTACATCTTTGATCCATTTGGATTTAGTTTAGTGCATGGTGAGTGAGTGATATGGCTCTAGGTTCAATCTCTGGCATGTGGAGAGCCAGTTCTCCCATCACCATTTATGGAAGGGGCTGTCGTTCTTCCAGTGAAAGTGTTTTGGCTCCTTCGTCAAAGATAAGGTGGCTAAGTACCCTTGAAGTTGTTTCTGCACCTTCTGTTCTGTTCCATTGATCCTTGGGTCTTGGTTTGTTTTTGTTTTGCAAGTACCATGCTGTTTTATTACAGTAGCTTTGTAATATGATTTCAAACCAGGGATTGAGATGGCCCTTGCTTTGTCTTTGGTGCAATTCTGTTTTCATATAAACTTAGGATTGTTTTCTCTAGTTTTGTGAAGTATGCTATTGGTATTTTGATTGGGATCACACTAAATCTGTTCAACAATTTTGGAAGTATGGCCATTTTCACTATATTATTTTGCTTATCCAAGAACAGGGGATGTATTTCATTTTTCTGATATCCTCTTCAATCTCCTTTTAAATAGTACTGTAGTTTTCAATGCAGAGGTCTTTCACTTCCTTTATTAGACTGATTCATAAGTACTTCATTTTTCTTTCTGTTATTGTGAAAGATGTTGCTTCCCTAATTTTTCTCTTAGCGAGTTTGTTATCTGTGTATGGGGTTGTACCTATTCCTAATTACATGCTCTTGATTTTGAGTGTTGACTTTGTTTCCTGCTACAACTGTTGACGTTGGTTATTAAGTCTAGAGGTATATTGGTGGAGTGCTTGGGCCCTTCTATGTAGAGCATGATATCATCCACAAATAATGATAATTTAACATCTTTTTTACTATCCATATTCCTTTTATTCATTTCTCTTATCTAATTACTCTGTGATTCCAGAACTATATTGAACAAGCATGGTGATAGTGGGTAACCTTGCCTTGTTCCTAATTTTAGAGTGAAAGCTTTCAGGTTTTAACCATTTGTGTGATGTTGGGTGCTAGAAGGAGGCAATGAGGCTGATGGGGGGAGGGAGGAAGGGGACCATTCCAGTATCTCCAGGGCGTATTCTCTTCTAACAGGCCTCATCCCCTAAAGGTTCGCCAAGAGCATCATCTCAGAGCCTTCACTATGCGGCTTTGGTGGTGGTGGGGAGCTAAGATCCAAACCATAGCACCATGTTGGTTTGGCCATGACAGGTTGGCTGAGGTCCATGGAGGATCTTACGGCTGGAGAAAAGGGTATGGGAAGCATCTTTATATTTGGAGGATTTAGTCTGTAGGAGCGGATGAAATCTCTATAAGCCCAAGAACATGAGCAGGTGTAGAACAGGGTCCTGAGAAAGAGGAACATATAAATATAAGGAGGAGAAGGAGCCAGAGCAGTAGAACAAAATACCAGAAGAATACGATATCATAAAAGTAAAGTTAGATCTCAAGAATGTGGCGCCTGCGGCAGGTCACATGCATAAGCTGCTCCAGCCTCCAGAACTCGGCTCCTGAGATGAGCCGCATGGATAAGCTATTTGATGAAGAGGTTTCACGTTACCCTCAAACTCCCAAGTGTATAAATAAATGCGCTGTGGCTGCTGGAGCTCTTGCCTCCTTCTTCGCTTCCTCTGCATCAGGAGAGGGGGCTCCACACAGCCTCAGTTTTCTGTAAAAGTGAAAAAGTAAAATGAGACGCAAAACAAAGCCTAAATTATCATAGTATATATTTTTTTGTAGTACAGTAAGTCCCAGACTTGTGAACAAATTCCATTCCAGGAGAATTATTTATCTTATACAGTATACCCGTGAAAGTTCATAAATCAAATATTTATAAGTCCAGGGCCTTCAGGCTGAAGAGCTACATCTTTTTTTTTCAGTTAAAAAAATTTTTTTTTCTGTTTTTGTTCGTTTTGTTTTTTGCAACAGGGTCTGGCTGTGTAGTCCAGGCTGGCCTTGAACTCATGGCGGTACTTCTGTCGCAGCCTCCCAAGTGCTGGGATTATGGGAGTGCACCACCACGCCTGGCTTTAGTTTTTAATTTTGAGACAGGGTCTTGCTAAGAAGCTAGATTGCCCAGATTAGGCTCAAATTTAAGATTTAAGATGTTTCAGGAAATTCTGTACATAGACTTGATGTCTCCTATATCTGCCTTCCAGGGTGCTAGGATTACAGGTGTGTACCTGGTGGTAGTGGCATGCTCACCTCAAAGCATGAATATTTAAGAGGTATAAAAATATATAAAGATTAGCAAAAAATAGGGCCACTGTAAATTTTGTTATTTTTTTTGAGTCATGTTTAATGAGGTATAATTTACATGTAGAAAGTCAATCTTTTAATGTGTAATTCTCTTTATTTTTTGTTATGGCAGTTTTATTTATTATTTATTGCCTTTATTTTGGTAAAATGTACATAACTTAGAAATTCTTATTTAATCTGTTTCAACTACACATTCCAGTGCTGTTAAGGACATTCGTAAAGTCAGGCACACATCACTGTCCATTGTCAGAACTTCTTCATTATATTAAGCAGTAGGTCTCCACCCTTTACAAAATCACTTCCTTTTCCCTTCCTCACATTCATTTTGAGAAATACACAGATCTTGTAACTTCCATGACTCCCTAAATTTTCTTGGGGCACTTTGTAGACCACCCCCATTTCACTACCCATCAGTAATGTGCTCTTAAAAAAATGTTCTAAGACCGCACACACTGTGGTTGGCGCCGTCGATATGGATCCGCCCCAGGCATTGCCGCCGTACATGAGCCCTTGAGGCCGAGTGGTCTCGGAGGGTGGGAGCGTGGGGACGTGGAACATTTTGATACACTGGCCACGTCCTCCTGGCTTTTCTCAGCCAAGTGCCCATACTTCTTTCTAGAGTGGTAGCCACACCCCAATTCACCCCAGCGACTGAGCTGTTCTTGGTGCTGATTCATCCTGCCACCCCTGGTCAAGTAAATATGCGACAGGTGATCACCACCAGACAGTGAGAAACACCCAGAAAGCCTGCTCTGCAGCACCTGAGAAGTGGCTGGGTCCCTCGCCTGGCTCCGGCCGCCTGGCGACACTGCAGACCCTGAGGGTTTTCAGCAAGGCCTCCCACTCCTGTCCCAGGCTTGCATGTTCCCTAAGGACCATGACAGCTCCATCCTACAAACCTTGCGGGGATAAATAAACCAGTGCTGAAAACTACAGGAAATGTATGTAGTCTTTTGAATCTGACATCTTTCACTTAGCCAAATATGTCTATTGAGGTGATCATGTGGTTTTTGTCCTTGCTTCTGTGTGTGTGATGAGTTATGCTTACTGACCTGCATATGTTGGACCTTCCTTACAGCTCTGGGATGAAGTCTATCTGTCATGATATATAGTCTTTTTGATGATTATTGCATTGCTGGTATCTTGAAGATTTTTTGCATCGATGTTCATTGGAAAGATTGGCCTATGCTTCTCTTTTTTAGTTAGATCCTTGTCTGATTTTGGGGCCAGGATAATGTTAGCTTCCAAGAATGACATTGGAAGTACTTCCTCCCTGATTCTGTTAAAGGGTCTGAGAGTACAGCTTTGGTTTTTTTTTTTTTTTTAACTCAGTGTTGATTTGGCTGTTCTGGGTCTTTTCTGATTCCATATGAATTTTATCTTTACTAGTTTTATAAATAATACTTTTAAAATATTTTGAAACCAATGCACGGCCCCAGTCAGCTTTTCCAGGGTTGGCAGGAAAGCGAGGCGGAGTCCATTCCACTCGGCGTCAGCTAGAGCAGTGAAAAAGACAGCAAGAGCAGCTGGTCGCAGGTATCTCCGTTTTACCTGTTTGAGACAGGGTCTCACTGTGTACTTCAGGCTAACCTTGAACTCACCGATATCCGCCTGCCTTACCCCGGGGCCTGGGATGATAGGGTGCTCAGCCACGCCTGCCTTCTGCTCATTTGTGCTTCTCAGATGGACCGGTAGGATTTTCAACTTTCTAGTGCCTACAGAAATTCCCTTCTGATCCCACGTTTCGCGCGGGTCGGGCGGGCCGCGCGGAGGGCCCCAAGCGCCAGGAGCAGAGAGAAAGATTTACTGGGTCATAGCGCCCTGAGAGCACGGACGGCTCGATCCGTCCCGCCTCCCGAGCCGGCGCAACCCCCCGGCGACTCCCGACAGAGATCGGCTTGTTAGCGGCGGAGACGCCCGGCAATCCCACGTTTCGCGCGTGTCGGGCGGGCCGCGCGGAGGGCCCCAAACGCCGCCGGGAGCGGAGAGAAAGATTTGCTGGGTCCTAGCGCCCCGAGAATACAGACAGCTCCATCCCTCCCGCCTCCCGACACGGTGCAGCTCTCCGGTGACTCCCGACAGAGATCGGCTCTCTGGCGGCGGCAACGCCCAGCAGTCTCACGTTTCGTGCGCATCGGGCGGGCTGCGCAGAAAGCCCCAAAGGATAGACTGGCACCTTGGAACCTTCATGCCTGCAGGGACTCCAATAACTGCCTTTTAAGCGGAACTCTCAGCAGAAAGCTTAAGGGACATTCTCCCAAAGAGAAGGAATCATTCGAGCAGCCTTTGCAGCTGACCTTCACCTGCTGAACTGCCTTTGGAATTTATAGCTCCACATCTTGAA